>JAXBDA010007863.1:0-16395 GCA_036023075.1 Gaultheria prostrata
GGGAGATATGATTTTGGTGAGATAATCTGGTCTGATGGGTTCCATTCTGTTAGGAGTCCACTGGCTGTGCTTGTCAACACTTATTAACAATAATATTACTGCTTCTGCTTCTGCTTCTGCTTCTGCTTCTGCTGCCGAGGTGGATTATAATGATGCCATTTAGAGGAGGACCGGAGCCTCTTTGGTTTGATTTTTACTTTCTTTGAGTATTGTCTGTGGGCAATTTCTGTCTGTGTGTTTTTATGTTTGTTGGTGCTGCCAATAATGAGAATAAAAAGAATAATAATGACAATGAAGTATTATAATCTTCTGTTTGTATACAATTTTCCTACTTATTACCCTATTTGTATAGTGGAGTATAAAATTGCTACCAAGTCATCTCTTAGCAGGATACATGCCATTTTTATTATTGAGAAACAACCCAAGCTTTGGCTTAATAATTAAGTTGGACTATTTTTTCCTCTTTATCCAATGTTTTATGCTTTGGTTAGTTTTTGCCGTTAATTTTTTTATGGGTTCATCGAGACGAGAGGAATGTAAAAAGTATTAAATTATTTTTCAAACTAATTTTTTTGAATAAGGGCAAAAATAATTCAAAAGTCTGTCTTTCTCGGATTATTTTGTGTTTAGTGAACTTTTTAAATATTTTGATCAAAATTTATTAGTTTTTAAATTTCTTTCATCGAGACAGACTCAATAATCTTCCAAAAATTGACACAAAACTTACAAAAAAATTAAATTAAATAAGGACAAAAAATAATCCCCTGCGTTGATTAAGCCAAAACCAGGTGGACAAATGCCACTTCCCATCAAAGATTAAGACCTAATAGTGCCCCAATCGTAACGGCTATATTATGGAATTGTCAATGCCAATATCGTTTTTGTACATGCAAAAACTTATAGTGCATACAAGGTATAGTGTACAAGTTCTAATTTAAAAAAGAATAATATCGAGAATAGAAAGAACCTTATATTCTAATAATTTACTCCGTTTTCTTGAAGATATAAATTTTCTTTTGCAGTTTAAAAGAGCATGAAAAAGGACACTCTTTTTTTAAAAAAAAATGTGATGGATTCAAATAAGAAAAAGTTACCAAAAAAGAAAAATCAAATTAAATGGGAAATCCAGGAGGTTACTAGGCAGTTGGCACAACTCTACTCCTGTGTAGCGGAGTTGACTTTTTCGAGATTACTAGAAGTGCATCATTGCAAGTATAATTGACCTTGTGAGACTGATCGATCAACTATAAAGTTGGTTTCTGTTCACAAAGAAAAGGAAAAAACCATAAGTTGGTCGCTGTTGTTGTCACTCGAACATTAAAAATGAACATTACTTACTCTATGGAGCAAGATGGTCCATCAAACTCAAACCTTTGTGTCTAACGCCCATGCTCCTACATCGTTACTCGAAAATGCTAACCTCCACCCTTATGGTATAAGATAATGTGTAAAAAATGTATCGATATCCGAAAAGTATATCGATATTCGTTAAAGTATGTTGTTATCCATGAAATATTTATTGATATCGAAACTTATTTTTCATTAAATACATATCAGGGATGGATCTAAGGGGGGTATGTGATCCCCGCTCAAAACTCAAAATAAAAAATATTAAAATTATATATTTAGCATAATTATGTAACATAACGCGCTATATTTAGCATACATACTTACATATATCTCAAAAATAAAAATGTAGAATTAACTTTGTGCTTCAACTTTTGTTGGATGGTTCATTCATAATTATTGATTTATAAATTGTTTGTTCATTTAAAGAAGATTTATCTTTGATTTTCTTTATTTTTAACCGTCGTGAACAAATATTTTAAAAAATTCATCAATAAAATCATTTCAATAATTCTAAAGACTTGTCAATGTTAATGTAAACCATACTCTAAAAGTTTTGTTTGTGTACTCAATTTTTATTCTTTTTTGTAAAAAGTAGTATGTATTAGAAACTTTATAGTCTATAATACAAGTCTTAATTTAGCAAGATCGTTGATTAGAAAATAAAATTGTGGAATTATAATTAATAAGGTGCCCTCATTAAGTTGGATTTCTGAATCCGTCTCTGATACATATTATTGATCTCCACCTAATGGTGAAGACTAGCAACTTTGTAGTAAATTCGTAATTACAACTTTGTACTTCCTTGGAAGGGCAATATGCAGAATACTCCATTGTGGTTAGGCCGAGATGCAAAAGGCCTCTCTGACGTTTACAAATGACCACTTCGTCTCCTCGTGGTTTTGGACTAAAAGTGCTACCGTTAGGTTTTCTTTCCAAATTGACGGAAGGTGTAGTATACACGCCTGTTACTAGAGTTGAGATGGAAAAAAAAAAGTAATAAAATTGAATTTCCATGGAAGAAGACGTTACGACCCTTCTTTATATCTCCCCATCCTTTTGGTTCTCTCTATATCGTGTATCCCTCTGATTCTCTCTCTCTCTCTCTCGGTTAATTGGCCCTTTTCTTCCTTCTCCATTGTTGAGGTACACGCAGACACAGATCGTGTTCCATCGTTGGTAGCGGTGGCCCGATCCTACTCACCAGAGGACCCAGCTCAGACGTCGTTCGCCTTGTCAATCGATAAGCCGATGTTCGCTCTCTCTCTCTCTAGATCTTTAGGTTTCTTTGTCTATTCAGACCTTATTCCGCTAACTAAAAAAACCAAAAAGCCAGTTTATTCCTAAAACCGGGGCAGTCACTCTCTCACAATACATCACATAAAAAATCGTGAAAAACCAAAAAACTTTCTTAGCGGAACACCCTGATCTCTATCTCACTCTCTCACTTCGTGTATGCATATGTGAAACAAACCCAGTCATTAGTTTGCAGTTTCTGTAAATAGTCCATCCTTTCATCTTCTGATGCGATCTTCGTGATTTTTACTTTTCCCTTGGCAGTGGAACTCAGTCGGCTGCACATGGGTGGAAATTTTTACTTGGATTATTAGTTGGGTTCAAAGCTTCTAAACTCCATGGGAATCTTACTCAAACCCAGAAACACGGTGGCCACTGAATAATTTCACAATAACCACGATTCCCTATATGACGTGCTTATGGATCACTTTTTTTTTAAGTCTATATTCACACTTTGTGATTTTTGGTTTAGTTGATGGGAATTGATAATCACACTCCAAAAATTGATGCAGGCACTCCACGCTACAGTGGTTTTCCAAAACTACCATTTTGTAAGTTTCATGAATTACTTCAGGCACTCCAAAATAATTTTACTCTTCTCCTCTGCTCCTCTGTTAACGGAAGAAGAAAAATGGACGCCCACCCAAACCCTAGCCATCAAGCGCCGCTCCCCGTTACCTTTCGTCACCGGTAGCTACTCTCGATCGTCGCCTCTGGCTTGCATTCTGTTCGATTTGGTTATAGATTATATCCCTCTTTGTTGCATGTGGCGTGAATATGCATTCCTTACATTCTGTGATTTCTTTTACATGTGGCGTGAAAATCATCTCTTTCGTGCCAATGAATTGAGTTTATTTACATATAACCAACCCATTTGTACTTGTACTTTACAAATCATCTCTTTGTTGTTTTGCATATAACGGACCCATTTCTTTACATTAGTTTGGATCATTAGTTATTTTGTTTGAAGCTGGTATTTAACATCAGTTTATTAGCACTAGTATTTAACTTTTGTTGGTTTTTTAACATTAATTGTTTTGGATCATTAGTCTCATTTTGGTTCCTACTGCTACGCTCTTGATTTTTGCTTGTTTGGAGCTGGCTTGGATTGATACTGATGTCTTTGTTGATCATTACTTTCTGAGGGTGTTTGAAGTTTGGGGGTGGAGTGCCTCCAGTAATTTTTATATTTTGAAAATGGTAGTTTTGTAACTTCATTAAATTTTGGAGTGTCTGCATCAAAAAAGGGAGCCTCAAAATCAGCTCCTTAGATTGTAAAGCAAAAACACATGACCATTGTTGAGATTTTTTTGGGGTAATGAAATTATTGAGATACTTGATGGTTATAAAAGGATGCCTGTGAGTTAATTTTTTTGTGAGTTGAAAAAACTAAATGCCCCCTTAATGTGCACAAACATGCGTTCTCTTTTATTTTTTACAAAATAAAAAATTATTTTCTTGTTTTAAAGAACAAAAAATAAAAATTAGCAATGTTTATTTTATGAATTTATAAATAATTTTTTTGAACTAATTATTTCCAAAAGAATAAAACAATTAAAAGAATTGTCTAGCTAAGATTTTTATGTAGCATAAAAATTAAAAAAAGAAAGCAAAAATCAATCATTGTCAAATTAGGAATGAATGCAGAAAGGATAAAGGGTAATATGGACATTTTGACATCTGCTGTTAACGGTGTTAACGGTGTCAGCATAGGACTTTAGTCCAAAACCACGAGAAGGCGAATTGGTCATTTGTAAACGTCAAGGACGTCATCTGCAATTCGGCCTAACCACAAGGAGGTATTTTGCATTTTGCCCTCCTTGGAAGATGGAATAAGGTATTATATTCTTCTAGTCGCGTCCAGTGTGCAATTTTTGGGCCAAACCAAGGGGATGAAAAAAAAAGAGCTTAATCTAACATCGATAGGTAAAGCTCCTCCCGGGTCCAAAACAATTATCGGAATCGTTCATTTTGTAAAGATCGTCGAGTATGTTGTTTCCGTAAAAAAATTAGCTTAATCGAACATCTATAGGTACATGAAAAAAAGAGATCTGTAGAAGGAAAATGTGAAGGAAAAAAATTACCCGTCTGTTTTGTTCATGTACCTATCGATATCTGATCAAGCTAATTTGACAATAACTCAACAAGTTCTACAAAATAAATGATTCTAATTATTGTTGTGGACCCACAAGGGTCTTAAAATGGCCCAGAATGGGATCGGACCGAAGCCAAAAAAATTAGATAGGAACTCAGTCCCAAACCTAAACCGCCAATGATGATTCGATAGCTCATCTCGCAGACCTTGTAAATTACTACTACTATATTACACTTCTGCAAGCTTATCTTTGCAAAACCAAGACGAGCTCATAGAAAAATTGAAGCGACTGGAGGATTGGAAACTAGACTAGAGCCGAACTCCTCTTTTTTAGTACCTTATTTTCTTTTCTTTTCTTTTTTGTGGTTTATCTATCATCAGCTGATTGCTCGTGTCTAAATACATTCTTAACAATAATGTTGCAATTTCTCTTTAACCTGTTTGTAATGCGTTTAACGACATCTAGACATGCCCTACACATTAAAACATGTAGGAGCCGTTACACTAAGGAGATTATTGAATTTTTTTTATTTTTCATGCTTTTGGAGATGGGTCATGATCCTCATATATATCAACTAAAAAAAGCAAAAAGTTAGTGGAATGGCAAATTTCTTACATTCCAAATCAAAATTAACCTCAACTCCTCCGTATTAGTAAACATAAAAAATTAATCGTTTTCTCTGATCAATATATAAATTTATGGAAAAGGCTCAAGAAAAAAAGATGATAACAATTTACCTTAATAAAATAGCAAAAAGCATACCCATAGTACTATACATTAAATGTGAAATCTATGCTAGTGGGTATTTTGCAAAACAGAAAGGAAGAGAGCATTGCGAATAACTTGTGTTTTTTTATGGGGTTTCATAAAAGTAAGGAGAGAGAGATTTCAAACATGTAGTCATGTAATATAATTTTTTATCCTCTTTAGTGAAAAAATGTGCAAGAAAATGATTCTGGAATATTGGCAAAAATAGTGGGTGGGGACAGAGAGATTTGGTAGAGAAATGAGTGATTCTATTTTCCTTTCATTTGTGTTTTTTTTTTCCCTTATGATAGCTAACTTTAACCAAATAAGGTGATCAACAAATGTTTGTTCTCCATGAGGTTCAATGCTCGAATCTCACGGAAACTAAACATGCAAACCCTTAACTTCATGGTCTCGAAATTAGTATAGGTGTGCGTAAGTTGGCTGGGACATCCGATTATAAGAGAAATTGCTCTTGCACGTATGTTTAGACATTTTAAAAGGAAAGTGCTATAAACAACTCACTGGTTTGGTGTTAATTTTTAAAAAGTGCATTGAAATATGTTAAAAAGACATAAAAGTGAGTGAAAGTGTGTTGAACAATATAAAAAATGTATTGGAGTGTGTTCTTTTTATCATTTTTCTTTGCTTATTAAAAATCCAGTAGACTGTCAACAGAAGGACCCTTTTAAACAAGACTTGAGTATGAGAACTGAACAAAAGGTACCTAAAATGTACTAATGGCTTGTGGGACCCACACAAACAATCCGAACCGTTGAATAATTTTAAAATAATTTTTCGAATGACCTTGCAGAAAATCAACTCAATTGAATATACCCTGATGACTTTCGGCTTTGATTTGGGGGCATGGTTCTGCAGCAAAAACGTCCATGTAGCTCCTCGGTTCTTGGAGGTTTAGGGGGGCACTGTTTCAGTGGTATAATTGAATTAATCCAAACTTCAAGTTTTCATTCAGAATTTAGGATCCTAAATTCGAAATGAGAAATTGAAATATTGGATCACTCACTTATGCATATCCAATTGAGCTGAATTTTGGCAAGGACATTCGAGAAGTTATTGTAGAATTAATTAAAGTTTCGGATTTTACGTGTGAAATCCAAACGTGGACCCCGCAAGCCGTTAGTACATTATCGGTAGCCGTATCTTCGGTACCCTTAGGTTTAGTTTGGATGGCAGCAATCTGAGGGGGAATGGGAATGTGACTCTTTTTTTGCATGATTCCAATGTTTGGAAGGGATATGAACGAGAATATATTAACATACTTCTATGTTCGGTTACAAAGTATCGCGTTCAATCATAGATTGAGTCCAGTTCAAAAAAGAAAATCACATACTGAGAGAGTGTTTGGGAGGTTATTTTTTACATTTTCATAAATTCAGTTTTTTCACCTTTGGGTGTTTGGGAGAGTTGAGCCAAAACACATTCTACCAAAATGCATTCTCAATTTTGATAAAAGGAGAGCAAAAGGAGAACTGAACAAAAGGTACCTAAAATCCAGTAGACTGTCAACAGAAGGATCCTTTTAAACAAGACTTGAGTATGAGAACTGAACAAAAGGTACCTAAAATGTACTAATGGCTTGTGGGACCCACACAAACAATCCGAACCGTTGAATAATTTTAAAATAATTTTTCGAATGACCTTGCAGAAAATCAACTCAATTGAATATACTCTGATGACTTTCAGCTTTGATTTGGGGGCATGGTTCTGCAGCAAAAACGTCCATGTAGCTCCTCAGTTCTTGGAGGTTTAAGGGGGCACTGTTTTAGTGGTATAATTGAATTAATCCAAACTTCAAGTTTTCATTCAGAATTCAGGATCCTAAATTCGAAATTGAAATATTGGATCACTCACTTATGCATATCCAATTGAGCTGAATTTTGGCAAGGACATTCTAAAAGCTATTGTAGAATGAATTAAAGTTTTGGATTTTATGTGTGAAATCCAAACTTGGACCCCGCAAGCCGTTAGTACATTATCGGTAGCCGTATCTTCGGTACCCTTAGGTTTAGTTTGGATGGCGGCAATCTGAGGGGGAATGAGAATGTGACGTTTTTTTTTTTTGCATGATTCCAATGTTTGGAAGGGATATGAATGAGAATGTAATAACATACTTCTATGATTCCGACATTTGGAAGAGGCAGGAATTTGAATTTGATTCCTGATGACATATTCAACCAGGAATCACATTCATGAACTGAGTGAGAATTTAATCTCTCCCTTACCCCATGAGAATCTGAGATTCCTGACTCATTCATTAATAATTATATTCGTACTCCAACTCAAGATTCCGATTATTCAAACACAACATTAGCATTTTTGGTTACAAAGTATCGCGTTCAATCATAGATTGAGTCCAGTTCAAAAAAGAAAATCACATACTGAGAGAGTGTTTGGGAGGTTATTTTTTACATTTTCATAAATTCAGTTTTTTCACCTTTGGGTGTTTGGGAGAGTTAAGCCAAAAACACATTCTACCAAAATGCATTCTCAATTTTGATGAAAGGAGAGCAAAAGCCAAAAAGAGCTCAAGAGGTCTTTTTCCAATTCTCTTTTTTGCTTTCTCATTTCCCTTACAAGCAAAAGACCCAAATGTCCTTCCTTTTAAAACAAACCTATCAGATAACAATATGAACGTAACTGTAGTCTATATTTAAGGATTGTCTTGCTTCGTAGTCTTTTTTTTTTTTTTTTTTTCCTTTATGGGATTTATTAGGATTAGTCTTGCTTCGTAGTCCTTTTTTTTTTTTTCCTATCTCAAGGATAACAAAAAGGGAAATGCTAACGGGTGCAATGTTGCGCCCGTTAAGGGTACAAAAAAGTACACTTGTGGGTCCCATTGGTACTTTAAAGTACATGTGTACTTTAAAAGTGTATTTTATAGTACAAGTGGGACCCAATAAGTTTACTTTTTGTACCCTTAACGGGCGCAATAGTGCACCCGTTAGCAAGACCCTAACAAAAATGACAACTGCCTTTATGGGATTTGATTTAAGTAATTGTTATTGTAACTTATTCGGGTTTTTTTGGGCCTTTAGTTGGTTGCAAATTTTTATTCTTCCTAATTACCACAAAATAAAAATCTGTATATATATACTGGAGACTTTTAAATAAGGGACACATCAATTTCACAATATACGTTTGAAAAATGTCTAAAAACATTATTTAGGCGCACTATAATACTACAATGATAAATAATAATAATAAAAGGCATATGCCCTGTTCGGAACTCGTTAAAGTGTTGTTTTGGTTATGGATGTTCTTAATTTGTGTAATTTTTTGCTAAAAATAATGTTCATGCACAGTTTTAATACCATAGTAAAGAAACAAAGGCAAAATAGTAAACAACCAATTCATAACTCATTTTCATCATTATTCTCTCAAACAATACTCATGTTGCAAAATATGTATTCTGCACATTTCTCTCAAACACTCCTCCCAAATTCAAAACACATTCTGACCATAATCCAAAAAGTTAAAGAACCAAAAAATTAAAAAATCTGAAAAGTAGGCTCTCAAACACTAGGGGTGGGCATCGGGTTATTTCGTGTCATTTTCGTGTTATGTATCAGAATCTATTTTATAAATTCCTATAACATTTTTCAACTTATCAGATTTTCGTGTCATGTTTCGGGTCGTGTCGGGTTCGTGTTGTTTTATCACGTCAAAAAGTCCTACTTTTAGTTGAAATTTTATTTTTTTTACTTGACAGGTCATCAAACTAATGTCTAATGTATAAAATTACTCATAAAAATATTTATTTTTAACTCAACTACATAAATTTATTTTATTTTTCGTGTCAGACATGCCACCCCTACCAAATACCCCTAAGGCATGTTACAACCACCGCACCCAAAAATGGAAGGGGGTCATTGAGTTGGGCCCAAATATCGGACGACCAAAATAGGTCAGCCCAAGCCCATCAAGGAAAGATCCTAATTCTTGTCCTCTTTCGATTAGGGCTTCAATTCTGTGGTTGGCACCTTAACCCCTAAGTATCAGTTACGGCAACTAAACAAAAACTACAGCCTGCGTACCTAAACTTTCTCACAGACGAATCGTATTGTTCAATTAAAAATGTAACAGAAACCTTCCGTTTCCGTTTGACTTCGTGGCACATTAATCAGCCAATAGAAATCACGCGATGACGTAAGTAAATCACCCGCGAGTAATCTTAAAGGGGACTTGAAAGTAAAATGGAGAAAATAGAGGGACGTGAAGTGTGCGAAAACGGTGGTGCTATTTGAATCGCCACATTTGGGTGGATCAAAACCCTCTCCCTGTCTTTCTCTCTCTTCCCCTAAAAACCCCATACCCTTCTCTCTCTTGGCGGCTGATACTTCCGCCGTTGTCTCCTTCTCTCTCTCTCTCTAGGAAATTTCGCGCTCTCTCTCCTCCCCAAAACCCCCAATCAGATTCTTCAGGGTTTTAGATCGAGATCCGCTCATGGCTACCGTTTCTCCTCCCGCAGATCGTATCCTTACCAAGCATAATTTGACTTTTTGGGGGGGCGTTTTTCTATATTGCTTTTTTCTGATCTGCTGTTTCCGGATCCAACTAGATTGATTGCATATGGGTTTTGTTTATTTTCACGGTTTTCTCTCTTGTTTTTTTCTGGGTTTTGCCTGAGTATGTAGATGGATCTACGGTGCTGCATCTTCTTTGTTGTCAAGGGTTTTGGATTTGAAAATTTGGGAGAGCCTTTTTGTTGCTTGGACATGTGGTGTGAAATTCTTGCTTTGATAGGTTAAAGGAGTTCGTTATTATTTGCGTGGTCTGGGGTTTTATGTTAACATAATTTTATGCCCTTTTTGGTTATCTGTCTACTAGTCTGTTGTTTCTCAGAACTTTCCTAGAATTGGTATTCGGTGTTAAGGTCATTGAAAAGGTTGATTGTTGTAGAATAGACTTTTTTTGTGTTTTTTGTAGCTTTACATGTATTCCTTTGTTACTGTTATACTTCTAAGATCTAGATTCAGTGGTTTGAAATTTGGGTTGAAGATTTTTTTCCTGCTCTTTGCTGATGAATTGAGGTTTGAGACTGTTTCTTTCGGATTGTAATTAACTTTACTAGAATTTGGTGGATTGCGGATATTCCTTCACTTTTAATTCCTACAGAAGCTGCAGATTTGCTGAAAAATCTGTCGCTGGATTCTCAAGCCAAGTCCCTTGAAATCCCGGAGCCTACCAAGAAGGTAATTTTTCTGCTCGTCTGATACTTCTTAGTGATTGTTTTAATTTTCAGTTTTGTTTGATGAGGTGGTGGTGTTATTGGACGAGTGACAAAAAATTGTTTCTGATATATTCTGTGCAGCCTTCTGCTCACTCGGGTGATGCAACAAATGTGCAGATCCAGCCTTATGAGCGTTCGATGACACCCGTGTTGGATTTCGACCAAACCATGTGCTATCTCCCCAACGGTTATCCATATTATTATGGTATTGAAGTTGATACTTAAAGATTCCTTTGTTAATATCTGTTACAGATTTAAGTTGTCTAATAAGAAAACTCAATCAAAACGGGCCTGGTGATGTATTTTGAAAACGTACAAATTCTGATACATACGAAATTTTGTTTTCCTGTTGGATGATTACAATGTTAGGTAATGTATAGTAAATTTTGTCACCTCTACTGAACCTTCTTTATTAGGCTATGATGGGACTCCCACTGAATGGGGGGACGATTTCCAGAGATACGTGAATCCAGAGGGAATTGAAGTGCCTCATGTAAGTACTTGAGTTCGCTCACTTCTGTTTTTTGTGATTATAGTTTGTATTATATCTAGTGGGAGTGCATCCATGTTCCTTTCACAATTGGGGCTAAGGCTTGTTTGAGTTGAGTGGTGCTAAGGAAAGTGATCAATAAATAGCATGGGGAAATTATCTTTGTAATCATAGCATTTTGGTTGCCGTGTTTGGGTTTGGAGTTGTGTTCTTGTAATTTGTGATCTGATATTATTTGTTGCCCTTTTTTTAGGGAGTTTATGGGGACAATGCGTCGGTTATGTATCACCATGGGTATGGGTATGCACCCTATGGCCCATATTCACCAGCTGGTTCCCCAGTTCCAGCTATGGGACATGATGGGAATTTATATGGGGCTCAGCATTACCAGTATCCAACTCAATATTTCCAACCCTTGACCCCAACAAGCGCCCCATACAACCCTTCTTCCGCTGTCCCTGCCAAAGGCGAGATTTCTGCATCTGCAACTTCTGACCAAGCTCCTTTGTCCGTGGAAACTGCTAATGGGAACTCGAATGGTTTGGTGAATGGTGGGGGCATAAAGGGTAATAATGGTTCTGCTGCTACGAAACAGACATATCAGAATGGATCATATAACTCGAATGGTTCTTTTGGAAGGGGTGGTCTACCTGGAGTATTTCCTGCATCTGGATTTCAGGATCCAAGATATGGATATGATGGTATGAGGTCTCCAATCCCTTGGTTGGATTATTCTGATGGTCAATCTAGGCCTGTAACTAGCACATCAATGCTATCACCAATATCGCTTGCAAATAATGTCCCAGGTTCGAAGAATCAGAGTTATCGTCCTAATTCTCATTACATGGTATGTGATATTCTCCATGTTGAGTTCTTTTTCTGCTATTTCATGGTGGACACTGGACAGTAGCGCTTTGGATTCGGAATTCTGAGTCTTATCAACTTGAAATATAAACTGGACTCTTCTTCTTGTGAATTTGGTATCATCTTTGAATTATTTGGGCCACTGCTGAATTGGCTGAACCTCTCTGGCACCTTCTAAAATTATTTAAGTTGTAGTCGAGGCATTTCTTCTTCTAAGCTTGCCTTGTTAGTGTTGATTAGCCAGTCTCAGTTGTTTTTATTTCTAATACAGTATATAATATTGTTCATCAGTTGGGGATTATAGAAGTCTCTTGTGTTTCATATCCAAGCTTTCTAGATGTAACCCCCCCTTTTTTTTTTTGGTATCATATTTGCAGGGCTTGAATCAATCAAGGCCAATGTCAGGCATGAACACGGGTAATGGATATATGAATAAGATGTACCCAAACAAATTGTATGGCCAGTATGGGAGCACATTAAGGTCTGGTTTTGCATTTGGATCTAATGGTTATGATTCAAGGATAAGTGGACGTGGATGGTCGGCTGTTGATGGCAAGTACAAACCCAGAGGGCGAAACAATGGTTTCTTTGGTAATGAGAACATAGATGGTTTGAATGAGCTAAACAGGGGACCTCGGGCCAAGGGAACCAAGAACCAACAAAAGGGGTTTACTCCAGTTTTTATGGTGGTGAAGGGGCAGAATGTCCCATTAAACGCAAGCATTGACGACGAGAAAGATAAGGCGAGTGTGATTCCAGACCGCGAACAGTACAACAAAATAGATTTCCCTGAGAGTTATAGTGATGCAAAGTTCTTCATTATTAAGTCGTATAGTGAGGATGATGTCCATAAGAGCATCAAGTATAATGTGTGGGCTAGCACACCAAATGGTAATAAAAAGCTTGACGCAGCATATCAGGAGGCTCAGCAAAAGTCTGGCGACTGTCCTATTTTCCTTTTATTCTCTGTAAGTTTTAGTTTTGCTTGCTTTTTTTAATCAGAACTGTTTCTTTCACGACTTTACTTGGTTTAGCAGCTAATTTTGAATTGGTTTGGAGTAGGTCAATACTAGTGGGCAATTTGTTGGTGTTGCGGAGATGGTTGGGCCTGTTGATTTTCACAAGAATTTTGAATACTGGCAACAAGACAAGTGGAATGGCTGCTTTCCCGTCAAGTGGCACATTGTGAAGGATGTGCCAAATAGTCTGTTGAAGCACATTACCCTGGAAAATAATGAGAACAAACCAGTGACTAACAGTAGGGATACTCAAGAGGTATGTGTCATCTCTGGTGGTATTATCTTTATTGTGCTGTTCTATTTTCATATCCATCTGCAATTTGGTTGCTATTTGTGTAGGTTAAATTGGAGCAGGGGCTTCAGGTGCTCAAAATATTCAAGGATCATTCCAGCAGGACATGCATCCTAGATGATTTTGGTTTTTACGAGGGTCGCCAGAACACAATTCAGGAGAAGAAGGCCAAGCAACAGCAGTACCAAAAGCAGGCAAGACATGATTGCGGGTTTTTATAACATCAAGCAATATTATTAGTGGTCAATTTGTTTTCCTGTGTTATGTAATATGTATCCTCTTAAACCTTTTCCGAGATATCGGTAATTTTTGTCTATGCTGCGCTAGTCTGTTTACTTTTGGCCATATTAATCCAGATGTGGGAAGGGAAGCCAACTGATGAAAGGAACAAGGAAGAAGGTGCAAATGGAGAACTGAAATCGCAGAAGTCTTCTGAAGTTGCCTCTGATTTGGTCAACGAAACTGTCCCAGATGTTCAGACCAATGGGGATGTTAATGTTTCAGAAAACCTATCAGTGGACAAATCTGGGGATACTGTAAAGGGTGCCAAATCAGCTACGGAGGAAAAGATTGTGCCGAATGGGGTTGCAAATGGTTGCTAGCCTATGTTGCATAAGGGGTGGCCTATGATCTTTACACAGGCTGATTTGCCGGAGGCAAGCTTCTGGCTAATTCTTCAATTGGGCCACCCTGTGGGATCTGCCTTACTTTGAGCTTTATTGATCTAAATTTTATGTAGAGGTGTGGAAGATCCTTCGACATCTTTTCTTAGGTGCTAATTGGTAAGGCAGGCTCAGTTTCTTCTAAGAATGAAAATGTGGAGCCTCGTTTGTTCTCATCGCATATTTTACAGTTGCTAGTTCTAACAGTTCTCAGGTGCCTTGGGGTTGGGGGTTTTAGGGAATTTCTCTTTATTTTCTATGGTCTTCTCTATATGTTCTATTTTCCTTTCGGTTTTTTTCTTTATTATTTTTTTTTCGTGGTAAGCAGCTTTTTATTACTAGTTTTGCCTTTATATCCCATCTTGTAAAATCTAGATGAAAGCTTGTTGCAAGGGAGCTTTTTTGCCTTTTGTAATTTGTTGAGAGAGCCAGAAGCAAGGTGGGAAAAAAGAATTGCTTTGCAATCTTATACTAATGTTTTTTATTTTGAGTATTAATAGAAGGTTTTCATAGTTAAACGTTCGCCCGTCTTCAGTTAGTATATTACATTAGTATTTATTTCTGATCTTTTACTGTTTTGACAGTGAAGTGCCTGAGTTTGCTAAAAATTTCAGTTATAAATATTCTGTTCATGTGCTAATGATAATCACGTTATGTTGATTTGCCAAATTGACTAATTTCACATCTCAGTGATATCTGTCTCTCCAGTCTTCTTTTTTTAGAGCGTTTTGCCCAAAGTTATACCGGTGTGTTCTGTACTAATAAGAAAATCAGTACTGCTATTGTTACCGTAATCACCTACTTGAAGAGGAGTCTTTTTTTTTTTTTTTTATCGAACTCAGAATTTTTGATTACTCAAAAATTGCCCAAATGGGTACAAACCCTAAACCGGAGCCCATGGAAATGTCCGCACCGGAATTGCACAGATTCCACACAGATTAGGGAATGGAAAGAATCCAAGATTAGGGAATAGAAAGAATCCAACAGAAGAGGAGTACAATAAAACAGTAAATTAAAACTAAACAAAATATTGCAGTAGGAGAGATCGCTGGAATCCGCCGCACCGGAAAATGGCTGCTTTATTCAACGTTGAGTTTAAATCTAGCCCCCAAACTTCGCCCTTACACCGGAACCAGACGCTGGCTAAGATGGAACCGGCTGCGTTCGTTAGTAGAGGTTGAAGCAAAGAGCTAGATCCGAAGCTCTTCTTAGGAGAAACACACCAAAACCCCAAACCTGCAACTCCATCAACACACCAGACACATTCACCACTTGAACCCAGAAAAAGACGATGACAAGGAGACGTGGAAGGAGATTGAAATGGCGATGGCTGAAGGTTATGGAGGCCGGCTGGAGATCAGATATGGTGGCTAAGGAGGGATGGAAAGGGGTTTTGGAAGAAGGGGGGAGCCGGAGAGAGAGGAGGGGGGAGGTGGGGGTGGAGGCTGCGGTAGCCCCACCTGCCCCGAGCAAATCCTATACAAAATCTTATCCTGGAGAGAGAAAGAAGGGAGAAGCGAGAGCTTACTAATCTATTTTTTATATTTTCTTTTGGCAAGGAATCTCACCAACCAGTTTTTGGATGCCTTAAAAACAAAAACTACTATAATTGTTTATTACGTAATGTAATACAACATTGTAACACAAAATGTAAGGACATTTATTGTGACAATGTCAAGTTTGCATGATTACTCTAGGGTTTTTGTTTTTTTTGGCTCGCTGTCTTGTTTGAAGATTCATTGTTGAATGCAAATCCAGTAAATTGCAGCAATTGTTCCTTGTCGCAGTGGTAGAAGAAAATCAAGAGCAAATTCATTGAAAGCTGTAGCGGCCGGGTTCACCATGGTCCGTCTGACTCCCTATCTACTGCGAGATTCACCCCTGTTAACCCTAGCCGACGGTAGCTGGTGGTACAATGCGCGGCCGAGACCGTCTCCTCCTTGCTCTCAGAAACGTGACGCCACGGGCGTAGTACGTGGATAGGGCACAATCGGGTGCGGAATGGCACCCAGTCCGTCCTTAGTAAAAGGTTGCGCTCGGGGGAACGCCCGACAGCCTTGTTGAGATCATCGCCTAGGACGTTGGGCTCGGGCGATAACCGCCTCGGTCTTATGAGCGCATGGCAGAGCATACTGGGGCTCGGGCACCGGGCATGCCCGACAACCTGCAGTGAGCATTTATGGCGCCAACCTACTGGTCAGGGGGGGCTATGCCTGCAATAGCACGTGGTTGCCCGGGGAGTTCTCCCAAACGAGTTGACTCTGTGTGTAATAGGCGTGACGCAAGCTAAATCCTAGTGCTCGAGGGCGGCCGATGTATAAATGTTTG
>JAXBDA010007864.1:0-16394 GCA_036023075.1 Gaultheria prostrata
ATCTTTTTCAATCTTCTGTTTTTGGCAAAATTTGGAGTGAAATTTCACACAAGGCTTTAAATTCCCAGTGTGAGGAAAAATTTCCTCCAAAAGTCGTGTAAATTAATGCACCCTATTTTAAAGCTACAAGATGATGAGTGATTTGGCTGCCGGAGTACCATCGTGACCAGTGCGAGAGTGAGAACGAGCAGAGAGAGAGGGAGAACACGTGAGGAAGATAGAGGTCATCGTCGCCGCCGCCGGAGGAACGCTTCATCGGCGTCGGCGGTGGGTGAGGAGTTAGTGTTCAGCAAGTGTAAGCTTAAAACATGGGAGAAGGGTTTTTTTTTTCAACTTTTAATCTCAGCCCTCCATCTTAATGGCTGAGATGGAGTGTCAAAATGTGTGTACAAAATGTGTGTCCACGGATCCGGCCCCTATATATATATATATAGTCTTGGTGTGTGTTCTCTTACTGATAAGGTTCTGAGCATGTGGTCTGAAAATGGCATTACTCCACGCAGGTCACCATTCAGTTGTGGGTTTCTGGTGAGGAGGTTCTATCATCTTGTTCCTTCCTTGTCATACAGAATGTGGCTGTTGTATTTGGCTCTGAATGCTTTGACATTTGCTTAATAAGGACATATAAAGCCTATATTGCTCACAGCAAAGTTGTGGACTTGGTCAATAAAAAACATATGCAGCTCTTGGGGAGATCATTTGTTGTGCTGTGCTCCTTAGACGTGCATAAATCATGTGATAAGGCTCTTCTGTCTATTCAGCAACTTGCCAAGATATTGAAGCAGGGTTTACGAACAAAGAAGAAGGTATGCAGCAATCATGGTTTTTCTTGCTTTCTATTTCATTGGATCCAAACACTAACATGCTCTCTTTTTCTCATCTCCATTTTTTAATGTTTATGGACAGGAAGCACTCAAGAAAATATGCAGCTGGCAGTATGCAAACTGCATTGATCTCTGGGTTATGTTCATAGCAGCAAATATACTTGATTATGATCTTCAGCATATGTTGTATATGATGATTCAGCTTATAAATGGAGTAGCTTGCCTTTTTCCAGGACCAAGATATTTCCCTTTGAGATTAAAGTGCATTCAATGGCTAAATCATCTTTCTAGTTCGAGTGGGATCTTCATTCCTGTTGCATCATTAGTCTTAGATGTTTTGGAATATAAAATTGGTAAGGAGGGTGGAAAACCTGGAAAGGTCTGTGACTTGTCCTCTGTTTTGAAGGTAACTTTTTTTTTTATTACCTACTTGCTCATCTTTTCTTCATTTTATGAACTAGTCCCTCCTACTTAATAGACATCTTGATCTTAAAGCTTACCTAAATTTGAAATTGATGTCTGATGCAGTTGCCAAAACATTGGTTAAAATCACGAAACTTTCAAGAGGAATGTGTTTACTCTGCTATCGAACTACTCTCCGTGCACTTTTTGCAGTGGAGCTACCACATCTCCTTCCCTGAGCTAGCAACTATTTCTCTTATCCGGTTGAGAAAGTTTCATGAAATAGCAACCACTGAAAGTTTGAGGCGTGTGTTGAAGCGTCTGATTGATCAGGTATGTGCCCTTGAAAAGTCCTTAGTTGGTTGGTTAATTTATATTTCTGTACCTGGGGATGAAAAAGAATCCTAATCATCCTTCAGGACCTTCTAGATTATTGTTGCTTGGAAACTAGTCTCTGTAGTTGGGTGAGGCCAGTTAAAGAGTTCTAAACATCTATCCTCTTTCTGGTCTGCTAATTTCAATTGCGTATAGATTTTTCTGTTCGAGGGCTTGGATTTATTTTTAACTGGTCTACTTCTCCGGATGCTTTGGGGTGGGCTGATGTTTCCTGAATATTGGGCCATAAGTTAGACGATAACATATTGTCACCTTTCGTTGAATTTTGTTTGTGTGTGGTGGATAACGTCGTGTTATTTTTCTGTTTGCCTTTTATGAAATGATTCTCTGGTGCTACAGATGGAGCAGAATGTTGAGTTTGTCCAGAAGAAAAGAGATGAGGTAGCCTTCTCACCGAAGGATCATCAATCTGTCGAATCATTTCTTCAGGTCTGCACTCTATTATTTTAACGGCCAATGAATTTTTCTTCGAATTGATGAATCTAGCTTTATCTGAGTTCAATGAATGGTGGTTGCACAGCTTGAAAAGGGAACTCTGAACGCGCCATTTACTCAGTATTACAAAAGTGTCATGCAAAAGGCCTTTTTGAGGAATGCGACCACTAATGGAGTTAACAGGTACCGTTTATTTAGTCTTTTCTCTTCCCTACTGTTATCTGTCATTTTATTCTAAGCTTTTAATGCTGGGAACGATAACAGTCCTAATGGCTTGTCATGCTGTGTTAGTCCAGAAACAACATGGCAACTAAGAAATGGACTATGGGCAGAAGGTTGGCATGAATGAATTATTTTAACGCTTTGTGCTAGAGGTGGAACTTGTTTTGTTATATTTTTGTTTATACCAAACTTTGGCACAAAATTGTAAAAGGACCAGAAGCATTATATTTGGACCAAACTAGGCTAAATCGGCTTTAAAAAATTGATGGGTTACATTAATTTTAGGTTATCCCAAAGCCCATTTGATTTTTAATAGGAAATTTGGCCCAATGGTATTTATTCGGCCATTTAAATAAGCCCAACTAAATGGCCCATGTTTGAAAGATAGGCAGTTAAGGCCCTTGATTGGTGGGAATTTTAGATGATTCCTTAGAGCATCTCCAACCCACTCATCAAATACCAAGTTTCAAGTTTTTTGGCGAGCAATGTTGAAAAACACTACTTCAACCCACACATCAAAAGAGAACACCAAAATTGGCGACCCTTTCTCCCTCACCAAAGATGGTGAGTCCTCGAATTATTTACTATAATTAAAAAAATTGTTTTTTTTACGTTAAATTCATTTTTCCTGTTGGCAGTGTAGCCGTTGAAAACAACAGCTTGGTTAACAAATTTTTACGGAAAAAAACAGGGCCTGGGTCAGCTTAGTGTGATATACCCTAAGAACAACTTATATAAATATTCATTGTTCCATTGTTTTGGTTTGAGTTTTTTTTTCTTCCCAATTACGTCATGGATTCCCAAAAAGCCCAACGCTTATATAAAAAAAAAATTACTTACCAACTATAGGGAAGGTCAGCGCATTGACCTACATTGAACAATCTCAAGGTTGCCCTCCCAATAAGGTGATGACAAATGTCATGCACCACCTCGCGACACGTGGCATCTGCGCGCAGTACTGACCTCTTGGAGCCATCAGCGCAGGCTACCCCACGCGGTAGCTCCCAGTTGCGCGCCCTTCAAGGCCCAACTGAGGAAACTTCTCTATATGACCATGGGCCATCCATACACGGAGAAAAGCCCATGAGTCTCATGATTGGCGCAACCCAGATAAATGGGCAAGAACGCGAGAAGATAGTCTATTCTAGCCCTAGTAATCATACTTGCTCTGGTCTGAAGGCAGGACCTGAGGGGCCCCCTGAGGCTTGGCTACGGTATGGGAACGACCGAACAGGTCATGACCTTGCCCACACGGGAATAAAGGGAGATCCTGTGGTTTGGTGGCTATAAAAGAATAAGAGGCTCTCTGCGCGGAGGGTGGAATAGCGAGCCCGAGTAAGCCGTGCGGGTCAGCCGCATGGTGAGTGACGTCACCCGCGCAATCAGGATGTACGAAAGGGACACTTTGTTCTCATGTTATAGGGCGACAGCCCGGCGCCTGATCATTGGCTCAGATTGCCTATAAATATGAGACATTCCCTCACGTTCCCAAGGTTGATTCTAGAGAGAGAAGGTGGATAACACTGATTTGGAAGGAGAACATTCTTCCCAGTGAGGTCATTCCATTCTCTAGGTCATTTGGGGCTGCCATAGACTAGTCTAAGAGCTATCTTCTGCCTTAGTCTCTTCTGTACACTCCTGCTCTGTTCTTCACCCTTCCTCTTGATCACTCTTTCCCTTTTTCTGCTGTTTATTGTTAATTATTCTTACCTCTCCAGCTCATATATTGACTTGTCTCATAACCTCACTTACATCAACAAAGTACCTTTATCATTTTCATTCTATTTCACTCAATTTGTAGAGTAAACATTTATGTTTTATCTAGCCTTAGCCTAGTTTTATTTCCATTTCCTTGTAACACCAACAATTCCTTTGATCCGATTTAATGGAATTTGATTAGTTCATTTTAGTTTCTTCTCTCTTTCCTACACAGTTAGGAAATTATTAAGTCCTCACTCATAGTCAAACCACGAACCACTATTCGGTCTTGCCCTTTAGGCCGAACACAACCGTTTTCTTAGAAGTTAGATCAAGGTATGCAAGACTTCATGCAACTTGGACTTTGAACAGTCCTAGCACGCCCGCAAACCACTCAGTCCTTCACGGTATTTTTTTGGAAGAAACAATTTTATAGTTCTTTTTTAACATTTAACACCTATCAAGTACTTTTTTTTAGCTTGTTAATGCTTGTTTTTTAATTCTTACCAAAAATCTATGCCACTATAACTGACTTGAGTATAAAACCACAAACTGTGTGACCTAAGTTGTCAAGTTTTTGGAGACAGGGAAATCTTGTTGATGCCTAATGCTAGATGCCAGTAGCTTGAGTTCCATTTTAGGTAAACCCTTCGCATGTTGGTTTTAGCAGACTTGGCTTGTCTGTAGTTTCTTTCCTGGATCAAACAACCTTAGGCTATAACTGAATTATCTGTCTGGGCACTCTTACTTGATTCGTGTTTTTTTCCCCCAATAACTGTACTTGGGGATAATATTTTTGCAGTTCCCTGGAGCGTAAGAAAATAAAGACGGAATCTAGAGTTCCTTGTGTTTTCAAGTGAAGGGGTAAATGGTGTCAACAGTAAAGAGATTCAGAGAGTTGTTCTTGCTCTGTTGACGGTGGAAGAAATGGTTCAAGGGGAAGAGAAGAGCATGAATATGGATCTTGCTGTCGGCCTTCTCTGATTTGTCACTAAGAATATTCGGAAAAAATGATAAGTTTTGCAGTATTTGAAAATTATGTGGATGTATCCGGGACCCCTCATTTACACTTTTGACAACATTAATTATACAAAACGAGTCGCATAGATAGATGGTGCAAGATTGGTGGATACCAGTTCTCCAGCGGATTATATATGGGATTGCCAGCTTCTATTCGTTTGTTTATTTTTTGCACTGGAGCTGTGGCCTAATATTCATTTTCTATCTGAATGAGTTCGCCATGTCTGTTAGTATCATCTTTACTTTGTGCAGATTAGTGAACAAACCTTTGTCCCAAAAAGGTTATCCGGTTCGCTACAAGAACTTAAAAATACTTCTAATGCATTTTCGTCGACAATGTTCGAACTCTTTGCCACTAGTCACAAAATATCGATGAGTTCTTTTAGCAGTAACTAAAAAAAAAGTGATTTTTTCTTGATTTTTTTAGAACTCTTATTTTGTGTACCGGACTTTTTTTTTTTTTTTTTAGAGAAATAGGAAGAATTTCATTAATAAAGACTATAACCTACCGAGCTGAGAAAGACAAAGTAAGGTCAAGATAAACAAAACACACAACCAAATCAAAAGAAGGATATATCCAGCCAAAAATAGAGCCGACGGCCTTGTGTGAGAGATCTTGCCATACAAATGTTGATGAACAGCTATCTCGGTAGATCCACAATTGACGAGGCTTCCCTGCAGAAACTGTCCGATACTGTTTGGAGTCACATCTTACCCCAGGTTGAGAGTACTGCAACGCGGTTAGACATCGTGTAACTAGATGGCCCAGGCCAACTACAGTGCTCTAAAACCGGTAGAGAAATGCAAGAAAGAGACAACTGTGGAAAAGAAGAAACTGCTGCGGAGAATCCCAATTCATTTCATCTGGCGAAGACAAAGCTGCTTCCTATGTCAGCAACGAAAATTTCCAAAGGTGATCATCTCCTTACGAAGGTTTAATCATTCTTTCCCAGTAAATAGTAAATCTGAGTCACTAATTTTAAATTTTGGACAAATTCTGGATATTGTTTATGGGTGTGTTAAAAACTGCTGATTAGTTTCAACAACTGATTATCTTTCAAGAGTGGTTGAAAATGAGTCCTTGATACCAGGGGAGCAGTCCAACGAGGGAAATTTGAACTGGATGTTCGTTTTGTATAATTGATCTCAATGGGGTATCTCATTTTGGTTGTCCCCAATGCATATTGCGACAGCAGTGCACTTCTATGGAGTACCACTCGTATTTGTCAAATGACCTTTTTGTTGTTAATGGAGTACTGATTAAAAAAAAAAAAGGTAAAATGGGAAATTCATTAATTATAACTCATTTAGTTTTAAAGTGTGACAATTTTTTTGGGAGAGCGAAAAGCCGAAAAACAATCATAACTGAAACTATAAACTTCTATGATCGATCTTAAATTTATGTCTCATACTATATTTTGGGATCAAGTCTCATTTCCCCTCTCCATGTAATACACTAGAAACGACGAATGACAAAAAAAATTGAAAATGAAAAAAAAAAAAAGAAGAAAGGAAAACAATGGCCAAAAACAATGAAGGTGGTCAAAATGTTTTCTCCACGTTCTAGATCTTTTTCGTTCTTCTACAACAAAATAGTAATTTAATTCCACCCAACTGCTCCAGCTACTGTTCAAGTCATTACGACGGCGTTTGCTCGGCGGTAGAGGCGGCCGCCACCACAAGACAACGACCTCAATAGCCCCCACAATCCGTTCCCTCTCTTCACCTTCTCATCACCGTCACCACCACCACCCAACGGAAACAACGCTGCGGGACACCGCCGCCTCTGCCTGCTCCTCATATCACTCAATTCCATCTCTGCCGGCAACCTAGCCAATCCAAACATCATTAATTGCCACCGTGGCTTTGACGATATCGACACTCTCCGGACCGAAAACCCACACTTTTCGCCGCCGCCCTTTCCCACCTTATTGTACCCACATTTGTGCAATGAGACACAGGTTTTGGCTCTGCGTCGACTGCGGAAAAACTTGGAATTCCACTGGAAAAATCCAAGCTTTTGGGGTTTTTGTTTCTGGGTTTTGTTAGATTGGGTGGTATGAGAGATGGTTTCGTGTAAAGGTAAAATCTTTCCGCAGAATACGATGTTTTGATGAACAGGGTAAGTGCTGGAATTGCTCCTCCATTCTTCGCTGAAGAATTCGAACAAATCTTGATCGGAAAGAGCTGATGATGTTGACAACCTTTGATTTTCTTTCGACCACTCGGCGGCAGCGGTGCCGCTGTATATCGGGAGATCGCAGAAAGAGAGTGTGTCCTCTGTTTCTTCTTCGTCTAATTGGATGTTAGGATCATTAGCTTTTTCTTCCATATTGATTGATTGATTCTTGTGGAAATGGTGTTTTGAGTGAGGATTCTAGCTAGGACTTTAATTAGGACAACCAAGAATCGGAGAGGACAGAGGAGAGAATGTATATGAGGAATTGGAGATGCCGATTGCCGAATGATGTTATATAAAAATTAAATACTCCTACTAAAGCACACATGTCATATGATCGATGGTTAATTACTCGAGAGAAAGTCAACTTGCATGTCACTGAAGTTGGTTGATGAGATGGCTTCTAGACGAATAGAAATTTAAAAAGAAGGGAATTACATTTGTACTAATAAAGTAAAAGTAAAATGGAAAAGAAATATTGGGAATCTAGGGTTAGACAGGACGCTCTTTGGTGTTCTTTTGGTCTTCTAGAGGAGCAGGCTGAAAATAATAGATAAATTTCATTCACCTCCCCTAAGGTTTCCGGAAATTGCAGAGACAATCTCTATGGTTTCTCAGAGCCTTAGAGGGGAGTGATTTTTTCACCCCCAAATTAATATCTACACCCTTTTTTTTTAGTTTTTTAGTGAAATTTTTATATGTAAAAGTAGGGGTGCACATACATTGGGTTGGGCCGGACTTATATTAGATAATAAAGAGATTTGTGCATTCTCAAACCCGATCCATTTATAATAGGACTTTAATGGGTTGATTACCGGCCGGTCCTCTTTCAGAGGCATGTTTCCCACGCACTCCACCAAGAACTTTTAAAAGCTCAAATAACTCCAGTACTACACCCATGTGCGCGGGAACAGCAAAACATTTGTTCCAAGTGGCAATTGTTCTTCTGTTTGTTTTTAAAAGTTACAAGGATGCATGCTAAACCATTTAAATTTTAAAACTTCACCCTAGACCTAAACCCTAGGGCCCTATGAAAGTGCTTAGACCTAAACCCTAGGGTACCCTATGAAAGTGCCTAAACCATTAAAACCCTATAATAGGAAAGTGCACCCTAAACCCTAGGGTACCCTATGAAAGTGTCTAAACCACTAAAACCTTATAATAGGAAAGTGCACCATAAACCTAAATCCTAAGGTACCCTATAAAAATACCTAAACCTAAACCCTAGGATACTCTATGAAAGCGCATAAATGTACGTTCTAAATTTTAAATGTACGGTCTAAATTCTAAATGTATGTTATACGGTCTAAATTCTAAATGTACGTTCTAAATTCTAAATGTACGGTTTAAATTCTTCCTAAATGTACGATCTAAACCTAGGATATCCTATGAAAGTGCCTAAAATCCTAGGGTACCCTATGAAAGTGCCTAAACCACTAAAATTCTGTAGTAGGAAAGTGCACCATAAACCTAAACCCCCAAAAAAGAATGACTGGTCTTAATGGTAATTAAAAAGAGTGATTGACCTTAATGGTAATAAATATTGGTTTTGTAACCTTAATGGTAATTGTTCTTTATTTAATATGTCCAAGCCCAACTCAAATAAAATTTTCATTTCTCAAACCCGTCTAACAAGCCCATTTATTTTTCTAAAGTATGGTATCACAAACATAAATTAATCACCATAACGATCACAATTACAATTTACAACCGTAATAATGGTACTTAAAGTTCTAAATTCTTACAAAAATATTAAAAGAGACCTATAAAGTACTAAAAAAGATAGAACTCTCCAACATTATCTCTCTCTCTATGTATAGTATTAAAATAAAATATTATTTAAATCAGGTCGGGATGGGTCTCAGAGGAATTTTTCAAATCCAGCCCAATTTAGTAAATGGGCTTAACCTAAATATTTATATATCCTAAGCCCTTAAAAAACCGAGCTGGGTTAGGTGGGTCACCGGGCCGGTTCTATGTAATAGTATCACTAAAAGACAAAAAAATAGAATGTGGATATCAATTTAAGGGTGTGAAAATCAATTATCTTCTCAAATTACGTTGTCATCTCTTACTTTTGAAACTATTACTAAGATTCTCCCTTCTGTTAACTAAATCAATAACAACGTTAAATTTAGCTCTTGAAAGACAAAAATTCCCTTCAAAATATATTATGCTCCGTCTTCTGATTTTATCATCTCTAGTTCGATTTTATTCACTAACAAATATTACGTATTGTTCATTGGTTGAGTTGGAGATAATTTAGCCTAGCTTATTTTATTATATATTTTTATTTTTACTGAAACTTTATTAATTTTAAATCAATTTTTTAATAATTTAAATGCCTTGATGATGGGATTTTAAAAATACAAAAATTATGACCAAAGCTTAAAAAAAATTCCCTAATGAATTATTTGTGAAAATTCCTCATACAATCGAAACACGTAAATCATGATTTTTTAAAATTTTAAAAGAAGTGCACATTGGATATTTGTGTCACATGATAGAATTGTTTATTTTTTTCAATCCTAAAGAACCTCACATCATAAAACGAAATACTTATTAATAATTTTTCACTCAATAAAATTGAATTAGAGATGAGGATTAAACATAAAAACTAGGAGCATAATGTATTTTGAAGGGCATTTTTGTCTTTAAATAGCTTAAACTCCGTTAGTGTATTAGTTGACAAAAGGAGAAATATTGATAATAATTTCAAAAGTAATGAAGTATAATGTAAATTCAAAAATCTCAGGGGAGGTCAATGAAATTCTGCGTGGCACATATGATATGTAGGAATTTCACCACTTGATTAGTACAATAGTGATCATGATCACTATGTAGGGAAACAAATTAATGTTTTCATACCCCTTCGTCTCAAAATGATAGTTCATTACACAGGCCTGGCCCTAGATCAAGGCCCAAGAGACCTAGGCCTTAGGCCCTTGGTTTTTGGGGAAAAAAAGAGGAAACACCCATAAAAAAAAAGTTATAAATATTAGTTTTTCCCCAACATGCATAGATATGCTTTATTTGGTTTAATGGTAAGGTGATTGTATTCCACCCTTTTTATCCGAATTCGAATCTTGTCATAGCACTTTATTTCTAAGTGTTTATTTGTCAAAACATATTCCAGTGTGGGGATTTGGAACTACGATATTTTGAACAAGTGTCATAGACAACCAAAGGAGAATTTTATGCCGCTTGAACCAAATCATGTTTATTGTTAAGTATGGACTAAAATAATTACATAGACAAATTATTCTATTATTGTTGTTTAATTGTAAAAATATATGGGGCACCACTTGACAATTGGGTCTAGGGCACCCAAATACCTTGGGCCGGCCTTGCCGCTACGAAAAGGCGCATAATTTTTGGATAAAAAAAGTACTTCCAGTCATAATTTTTTGAATTTTCGCACCAATTAAAGTACTTATTGAGATCTTTAAATTGGTGCAAAGAAACTCGAAAAATCATATTCAAAATTACTTTATTTTTTATTTAAAAATTTCATGTATTTTTATAAGGCTCTTATACGGAATCTTTTGGCTCTTATGGACCAGCCATATACGGAATTACTTTATTTTTTGAGAATGCGTACCACAACTGCTTTGGTATTGGTAAAGAGTGTCACAATCTTGTTTTCAGGTTTTCCATACCTATGGAGGCTATAGGTGTTTGGAATACGCCAAAAGATTTAGAAACTTCAGGGGAGATAGCTGTATTTGTTAGAAACCTTAGGGGAGGTCAATGAAATTTACCCTTATAGTTATGGAATACTATGTTCAACCTCTCTCTAAATTTTTACTCCTAATAATTGACGTATATTTCTTTACTTTCACCGAATTTAGTCTTCTCTAATTTACCCAAAAAAAAAAAAATTAGTCTTGTCACCGACAACCCTTTTTCTTTACTTGTCCTGCAATTATTCTCCTTCTAGATTCCGGAAGAAAATTGAAAAAAATCTACTACTAGGAGTACTATTAAATTAAATTTAGGTTTTTTTTTTTTTTTGCCATAGTATTAGAAGTTAAATATCAGCAAACCACAAGGGTTGTCATCACATCCATGGAAGTCAAACCCATAACCTCACCCCTACAGAAGAGGCTACTTACCGCTGGGCCAATTTGGCTTCTAGAGAGGGGAGTTTTCAGGTGCCCGTTGGAAGTTTCTGAAGGTTTTGCTTGTTTATAGGGGAAGCAAATTCTTGCTGTGCCAAGGCATGAGCGGGAGACCACAAAGTAGGAATTTTCTTTACTATTGGGGTTCTAGATAGACGGGATCACCACCTTTTCAAGAACATTGGGCTCCTTTTATTGGAGAATATTACTACTACTTTGCCGCTTTGGACTTGGACTTGGTACGGAGTATTAATTATTCCTATATCCTTGCCAAACTCATTACAGCCCCCAATTAATTCTCTCACTATCAAGATTTTAAGGGACATGTCTCGCATTTAATAATGCTGCTGCTGCTACTACTAACTGGCAACCGGAAATTATTCGGGGATGTTTTCGCCTACAAAAATACTATGGATACACCATTTGGTGTAAATTAAATATATATACTCCCTCCGTCCCTTTTTAAATGATCCGCTTGGGAAACGTATATTTTTATGGACGTTAAAAAAGGCACATCCGTAGAACGTTTTTAATTTTTTTGTGGCACCAAATTAAAGTACTCAATGAGCACTTTAATTTGGCATAAAAAATTTAAAAAATTATATGGAGAAATATGTTTTTTAGGGATTTGAAATTGCACGTATTCCCGTATGGATCACTTAAAAAGGGACGGAGGGAGTACTATTTTTTGTAAGATTCATTGTGGGGTCCAAACAAATGATAGGAATGGTTCAAATTATTTTAAACATGTTTCTAAGAGATCAACTCATTCAGATATCGCTAAGGATTTGATAGATTTTCCTCCCTAAATTTGTTGGGAAAAAATTTGAATAAATAAATCAAGCATTTATTGATATCCGAATGCGATGATTTTTCATAGGGGCCCATAAAACAACATTCTTGAAATATTATATAGGCTTCGAATCTCTGATCATTAGTGTGAAATTTCAAAATGATTCCAAAGAAGGTGGTGTATTTTTTGTGTACACCAACTGGTATACCCACAACAATGCTCTCTGGCCTGACAATCTTTTCGAATCAATGTTTCTTCTCTATTTAAATCTTTTGTGGATTAATAGTTTTTCTCAACAAGAGGAATCATACAAATGAAAGTAGGTGAACCAAACTAAAAAAATATCAAAAAAAGCTTATAAAAATTGAATAAGAGTAAAAAAATAATTCCAAAAGTTCGTAAGTTTTAGATTTTTTTCTTTAATTTTTTTTAAGGTTTTGTTAATATATTTTATCTTTTAGATTCCTCTTTTTCAAACAAACTAATAGTCCGTAAAAAAAAATGAAGAAAACCTAACAAAGGCAAAAAATTTTTTGAATAAAGACAAAAAATAATCCAAAAGGATTTTTAAGCCAAAAGCATTGTTAATATATTTTATCTTTTAGAATCCTCTCGTTATAATGCTCAATTTACTGCGTATAATTTTCTAGCCGTTAGAAAGTTGATCGGTTCTCGGAAAATTATTCGATAGATTTTAAATACTCATTTTCAATACCACGTAGTCGTTATAATGATCAAGTTGGTAAATAAACTTATACTAGCATTTTACGCCGTTATAATGCCTGTCTAAGTTTCGAAAATGTGAAGTTGATTAGTCGCTTTCTAAAAATCCCATTGTTTTACGGAGCAATTACGAGAAACGAGATTGCGAACTTAGGAACCTAAATGTGACTACATAGCCGTTAAAGTTCTATTTTCTGCAAACCCTATACTGGTTTCCAAAATATTGCGTAGGAGAAATCATGATTTTACATGACATTTGTTACTAGATAGGTCGCATTATTACGAGACACGTTATATGAAGAAAGTGCATATTTATCATGACATGTTTACAAGAAATGTTGCATATTCACGATATACGTTGACATGTTGCATATTCACGAGACATGTTTTATGAGGAACGACAAAATACAGTTTATGATAAAATGAAAGTTGAGAATATGAGAAAGCGAAAGATGATTTTGGTGGAAAGAATCAATGGGGATTTGATTGAATACGGTAGTGCCGCTTGAGCGCCTCCCCATCTTCGCGGAGAGAACATGGTGGTTAGGGCTAAGTGTGTACAACAGCATGGTGGACAGACCTTGGACAGTCCGTAATGACAAGACGACCGAGATCATGTTCGTGAGAGTACGTGCAGAAGTTTGGCGGCCGTCAGTTGAAAGAGACGTAAACGGACCAATACTTCGAGTGACTAGACTGTGGCTCGGTGGACGGAAATAGTGTCCAAACGTTGATAAATTTGAAGAAGAATACCGACACTGAAAGATAATTACGAGACACATTACTCTACATGTGATACACTCTGTTTTGCATTGACACTGACACGTGCATTTCATGATAGATATAGTTATCTGTTGAACTGTCGTTATTCTTTTTAAGGTTTTGGGGTAAGAGTTGTTTGTTGGGTGTTTCGCTCACAGTGTTGCACTTGTGTGACCCTGGCATAATACCATGATGTTGCTTCCGCGACTCTAACGTATTATGCAAGACTATCGAGATGAACAAGAAGCATATTATAGCTTGGAGAACTTTGGAGCCGAGTGAGCTGTCGACTTGGAAGGTGACTGGACCGAGGGCTAGGATAAGCCGTAGACCCCACCCTATTGGAATAAATGTATTTTAGTGAGGAAGGATTGGATGTATCAAACTCATTATTACTTTTGATTTATTATCCGTAATAATAATAACATTCCCAAAATTAGGGGCGTTACAATATACTTGTAAAATTCATTCTAGGGCTCCAAGCAAATGATCGGAATCGTACCTTCAAATAGTTTTAAACATTTTTCTAAGAGTCATTGTAGAAGATCAACTCATTTGGATATCGCTAAGGGTTTGATAGATTTTCCTACCTGAATTTATCAGAAAAAAAATTGAATGAATAGATCAAGCATTTATTGATATCCGAATGGTATGATTTTTCACAAAGGGCCCATAAAACAACATAATGGAAAAATTATATGGCTTCGAATCTTCGAACATTAGTGTGAAATTTCAAAATGATTTCCAAGAAGGTGGTGCATTTTTGGTGTACACCAACTGGTATACCCAGTGTTATGAATCTCGTTCCATACCCAGTCTGTACCGGCCGGGACATACCGTACCAGACATAAAATGGTACACATACTTTGGTGTTTCATACCGGCTAAAATACCGACCAATACAGGTCGATACCGTGCGTACCGACTTGTACCAGCCTTATCTCGGGATCTCAACAGGTACACAAAAACTAATGCATTTTTTTTTCTTTTGATGAAAAGACATGAATGCTAAGGTTTTTAAAGCAAATTTGGAGTTCATTTTATATTAATCATGGTAATTTGTTATTAGAACGAGTATTAAGGTGTATCAAAATGGTAAACTTTATTTTATTTCTCCATTTTGAGTTTTGCAATTAACATAAGTGTATTAAAATAAATTTGAAATTGTACCGAGATACGATCCGGTACTGGTACGTACCATCCCAATAGAGAAAACGGTACGCTGACTGGTACGAGATTGATAACTATGGGTATACCCACAACAATGCTCTTTGGCCTAACAATCTTTTCGAATTAATGTTTCTTCTCTATTTAAATCTTTTGTGGATTAATAGTTTTTCTCAACAAGAGGAATCATACAAAAGAAAATAGATGAACCAAACTAAAATATCATTAAAAAAAAGCTAATAAAAATTGAATAAGAGTAAAAAAATAATTCTAAAAGACCGTAAGTTTTAGATTTTCTTCTTTAAATTTTTTTTAAGGTTTATTTAACTTTTAGTTCCTCTCTTTCAGACAAACTAATAATCCGTAAAAAAATTGAAGAAAACAATTTTTTTAATAAAAGAGAAATATAATCCAAAAAGAATTTTTAAGCCAAAACACCCCTTTCACCAAACATTGGGAGAGATCTACAAATTAGTCTTGGACTCCACATAGCTTAAAGACATTAAATAATTTGTCCTTTCCATCATATATTATAAAAATATTGACAGAATAAAATAATAAGGATAGTGATAATGCCACAACTATTTTTTATTATGCCAAAGCTCGAATGCATAAAGAGTTTGTACTTTACACATGAGTACAAGAATTTCTTGCACTTGAGTTTCGACACAATAAAAATAGTTTTGACATTAGCTGTAATACCCGTCCCGGATAAATAGAGTTTAATTTGCATTTTAAAGTTAATTTTGTGATATGGGCTAAAACCGTTCGAATTATTAGTTGGAGGGTTAAACTGTAGTTTAGGGGATTAGGAAAATATCTCAGAGTGTTTATCTTCCTGGTTCTTTCTTTCATCCTATCTTCAACAGAGAGTGAGAGAAAAGAGAGAGAGACGTAGAAGAGAAGAAGAAGGAGAAACATGGGGGAAAACTAGAGGGTTTGTGCTAATTGTTTGAAATTGAAGCCTTAACTAGGTAACTCTTGCTTCTTTGTGCTTGAATTCTTTAGTTTGTTGTTGATTTCATGTCATAGATGGGTTAATTTCAGTTGATTTATGGTGTTGGGTTTGGTTCTTGAAGTTTTAGAACCAATTATTTCGCGGGTTTGGTTGTAACCCACTGTTGGAGGTTTGAAATTTGGATTCTGACCTGTTTTCACGAAATTATTTCGGGTACTTAAAAAGCTCGTAAATATTTGATATATTTACAGTGGATACCCATGGATGTCTTGTATGTTGTGTAAACTTTTCAGAAAATAACTCGAAACACAGAAAATATGAAAAATGGTTTAGTGCGCTGTGGTGGTGAAATTCGCAGTGCAGAGAGCACTGTCACATCTTACAAAAACGGCTATAATTTTGTCTAGGAAGCTTGGAATTTCAATCCGTCTTTTGATTATGAAACTAGACTCGTATACCTACGTGAATATGTATAGTTTGTGCCTTAGTTCCTGCCAGGTTATAGCAATTTTTGATTCAAAGTTGATGGACTTGCTGAAACTGCAGATTCGTGTTTCTTTTTGCGTAGTTTCGAACAAGCATAACTTGGTCATCCGGACTCCGAATGGGGCAAGTTTTATGTCTAAAATTATGTACTGAAAGTCTACTTTCTAATGGTGGTGGTCTCATGGCCTAATTCAGAAACCATGGAAAAT
>JAXBDA010007865.1:0-16387 GCA_036023075.1 Gaultheria prostrata
CTCAAACCGCGTCACAAAATCCCACAAAGAATTAGTTGGAGACACAAACCTCTTGAAGAAAGCATGAGAAATTTCTGCTCTTTGGCTACTAGTCATGTGGGCAGAGAAAATGTGTTTCATGTATACTAAAACCCATCTCTCCCAAATCTTGTACATGCTATTTAACCATTCATTGGTAGACAAGTTAGCTTTCTCCACGACGTGTCCCCATGTTTCTTCAAACTCTTGTGGGGTTTCAGAATTCCATATACAATTTTTGAACTCGTCATAATGTTCTTTATAGGATATTGCACTTATTTTTTCAGAAAATTTGTTAACAATATGCCAAATGCAATACCTATGACGTGTATTTGGAAGAGTGGTAGCAATTGCCTTTGTCATTACAGGATCCTGATCAGTGATGATCATTTTCGGTGGGCCTGCTGGCATTGCTTTCAACCATTGCTTGAAAAGCCACTCAAAGGATGTAGTGAGTTCATCATTTAAAAAGGCACACCCAAAAAAAGTTGTCTGCCCGTGGTGATTAACTCTTAATAAAGGTGCGAAAATCATACGATATCGGTTTGTCTTGAAAGTTGTATCGAACACCACCACGTCCCCAAAATACTGGTATGACTTTCTACTCGATACATCAGCCCAAAAACAGTGACTCAAGTGGCCCTCATTATCTTCCTCAATTGCATATATAAAAGCAAGATTCTTTTTTTGCTCACTCTTAAAATACTCTACCAACATGTTGGCCTCTTGTCCCAATAACGCTCTCCTCCTATCCCTTTCAGCGTTATAAAGATCTTGTTGGGAACATCCAACATTTTCAAGACCTCCGGATTGGATTGACATAATACTCATTTGTTGTCATGTTCGCACATTTGCAGTGGATAGTTGTTGTGTTAAAGCCCTTTTCGCAAGTGACACACCCCGGTGAGAAGCCAACAAATGCACCCTCTTTGGAGTTGTAAGAGGGTGGTTATCACCCTCGAAAAATTGGGACACAACAAACCCCTCATGTGACCGGTCTTTCACAACTGCAATCCTCGCACCACAACCCTCTCTAGTAAGCCCCCGTTTCCGTACAGTGGCTTTCGAATTAGGTGCCTTACTTTTTCTCTCCCCTTCTTTGTAACAACAAAACTCCTTCCTAGTGATTTCATTGTCCCTACTCCTCTTGCTAGAGTTGATTCGCGTACCGAATCCAGATTCTCTAGCATAATTATTGTAGAACTTGTGAGCCTCATCTAAATTCTCAAAATGTTGCCCAATGTGCGGTATCAAGTCATTTTTAACTTGAGGGGTGTAAAATTGATCACAAGAATTACCAGATGATTGACACGGTGGTTGACATGGTGACGGTGAGCATATTTCTTCCAAACTCTCCATTCTAAAAAAACAAACAAACACAAACATAAGAATTCAACAACAAAGCAACAAATTATGCACAAAATTATTATAGAAAATGGACAGAATTAAGGATAAAATAGAGCAATAGTAGTGCTTATTTAAAGATAATTTAAGAACCTAGTAAGACAAGAGAATTATTACAGAGTCAAAAAATAATTGTGAAAACACTCATCAGTCATTACTTTGACCAAATAATTGTGAAAATTCACAGAATTAGTGTGACCAAGAAACTTAAGTTTCATTTATATCAACTACACAAAATGCCAGTAAACATAAAACCCATATTGTATGATTTGCAACACATTCAAAATCTAGGGTAAGCTAGGGTTTGAATGTGACAAAATCCCACAAACTAGGGTAAACTAGGGTTTGAATGTGATTACAGTAACAGTAACGAAACAAGGGTTTGAACAGTAACGAAACATAAAACCCATACCCTAGTTTTTGAATGTGAGAGTAAACTAGGGTTTGAATGTGATTACAGTAACAGTAACGAAACAATGGTGTGAACAGTAACGAAACATAAAACCCATACCCTAGTTTTTGAATGTGAGAGTAAACTAGAGTAAAATTTAGGGTTTCACGATCACAAATTGGGGTTACAGAGATAAAGAGAGGGAGCGACACCTCGTTCGTCGTCGTGGTGTTCGTCGTCGGTCGCTCTCTCTCTCTCTCTCTATATATATATATATATATATATATAGAGTATATATATAGAGAGAGAGAGAGAGCGAGAGAGTTAGATACATACCTGCTGGAGATGAAGATCGATGACGCTGTTCTTCGTCGTTTCCAATTTCTCCTCCTTTTTTTCTCTTTCTCTCTCCAAAACGCGTGAAAAGTGAGGAGGGTTTTGACCCATTACCACTAAATGAGTCTAGATCCTCAACCCGCAAGTTCTTTTAACCCGTGTGTGTGCCCAGCGCTGAGATCTAATCTCAACCGTTGGATGAAGGGTCCGTATTTTACTAAATTCCGAACGACCAGACCTGAAGGGGACTGTATATAAATAGGATTAGATCAGATAGATTGGAATTGAAAAAATTAGGTAGAAAATAGATAGCCATTGTAAAATCAAAACTTACTCCTTTTTTTTTACAATTTGGAAAATATTTTCTTAATTTCCTCAGTCTTAAGAAATACTATATGGATGTGAGTGGTAGTTCTTCTCCATAGTTATCGAATGGGCTAAAAACCTTGATGATCTATAACCAAGGGGCAAGGAGCAAAGATTCTGTAAAGCTAGACCAGCTTCAATTAATTGATTGGTCATTTAAAAAAGGGAAATGATTTTCACACTCCTCTTTTATCTCCAAATACTCCTTTTTTTTGTCTTTATTCACATTGAAATTACCAAGTTACCCTAACCTCACGAGTCACTTTTTTCATAGGAAGGGCATTTTGGTACTTTCAACTGAATAAACACAAAGAAAAAAGTGTTTGGGGATAAAAAGGGAGTGTGAAAATCATTTTCCTAAAAAAATAGAATAATTGATTGTTTGAAAGCTTATGCAATAATTTCCATATAATAGAATTAAGCAAAATGTTGACTTTGTGGTTCCATGAAATGATTTTAGAGAAGTCCTGTATCTCTGTACCCAAAAAGAACATGGAACCCATCCATTTGTGGAGCATATTTATCCAATTCTCACTTCATGAATTAGTAGTATTCAGTGTCAGAAAGTCTAAAATTGAATCTGTACCGTTCAATTTTGAATTCTGAGTACATTCTGGGTACTTATTCTGTGTATCTAGCAGTGCTCCTCATTATTTTGAAAAAGTGTTGTAGTAATAGTCCAAGCAACACTTCAATTTCTCACTGCCAATAAGAAAATAAGCACATAGGCTGAATAGAGAATGTGAATATTATTTCTCGTAAAGGATTTATCAAGCGAATTCTACTAAACGATTTTGCTTCAATATTGCTTACTTGATGCTTTTTTCTTTCTTTTTGGTAAAATGCAAAACGCCACGAGAAGTTGTCTAATAGGCCTTTCACTGCTTATGAATTTTTTGACAATTTAAACAGAATGCTAATCGTCAAAATAAACTTAATAGTTTGTAATTTTTGCTCCTTTCATATCATTTTTTCTTTCGCACTTTATCCATGTGCATGTCATATTTACCCTTTCATGTGGTAAAATGAACTACTAAAGAAGAATGTTGTAAATTAACACAAGTAAATTAAGTGAAACTTGAAACACAAACATAGGGAAATAAATTATGAAAATTATTACCCAAAAATAAAGCGCAATCTTATTTGAAATACAATAAATCGAAAATTCCATGAACATAATAAAAAATACATGACCTTTTCTCAGTACAAATCCCATAAATAATTTAAATTTTCCAACCGTACTAGGTGAGATAATATCACATACACACAAGAAGTAAAAAAAGAGAGGATAAAACAGGGGAGAAAAAGAAAAATGTTGAGTTAAGAGAGGCATCTAAAGGAGACATAACATCAGACAAACTTATTGGGTTTAACTCTCAAATATTTCCTTAAATTTGGAGTTTGTGAGCCCTCACAATCAGGTGGTCGTTTGCAGCCGCACTTCTCCCCGTGGGAGAAGGCCTCCCCTGTTGGCAGAGACGGGAGCTGCAAACCACCGCCAGTCGACTGAGCGTATTGCTCGAAAAACATCTGCAACAGTTTGCTGATGGATCCAGCGCCAAAACACTTCAACTCCACAGCACAACATCTCCCTATTAGAAAAAAGAACGTACAGAAAATACAGAGCACGAGAAACAGAGTTTTGGAAAAGAATAGAGGCCAGAGATATTGAAAGAATTGAACCAAACAACCCCATTCCACCACGACCCACTTGTATAAAGCTCGGTTCAACCTCGTATGCAATGCAATACAAGAGCAAACTGAAAAGTGCGACCCACATGGTTTTTGGGTGTGTTTGGAATGGGGAAACGGTACCGGTATTCTGAAAATGCAGTTCGAGGAGGCTAAGGAGGGTCGAAATCAGAAAGGCGAAAATGGTGTGCCGGGGAGTGGGCAAGGCCCGTTGTTGTTGTAAGATGGTGTATGATGTTATGTTGATGAATGCAACATTGATCCTTCCATTGAAGGTCCTACTTGTACTTCGTCTGAACATTATTACAAAGTTGTTCGGTGGATTGTATGAAGAAAATTAAGATGGATGGGAATGAGAGGGAGAAGAGAAGATGGTGGTATTTGTTTTGTAACTTGTACAGGGTTGATTGTGCCTCTCTTTTATAAGAAGAAATTTGGATGGTAATCTAGTCATCATAGGAAAGGAAATTCTAGTGTATCTTCCGACAGACACAGAGGCGACAGTGTGTAATAGTAGGGTACTTTTTAACCTTTAGTGTCTGCTTTAAACTAAATGTACCAATGGCGGAAGTTCTTTCTTTCTAGGTCAAATTTCAGCGTTCCTCTAATGTCTGTCCTTATTATTGATAGACAAGTGACGTGTTTTTTATAATGATCGACGGGATCTATTGTCGATCCCCACCCTTTCACTGTCCTACAAAAGCTATCAAGAAAACTTTTCCCAATTGGGATTCAATTGATGAATCATCTGGTGAAAATGATTTGTGTTCAAATTCGAGGAATTGGGGAACCTGCTTTGAGCATATAACTTAATTGAATTGTTTAGGCATCTGATTAACTTTACACTGCAAGAAATTAACCGAACAACCCCATTACTACTCCACCGCGAACAAATTGGGTAAACTAATATGGTTACAAACTTGTGCGCCAAGCAATACAAAAGCACACTAGCAATCGCAACCCATATGGTCACGGGATGCGTTTGGAATGGAGAGACGGTGTCCTTTCGCTCATACTGCAATTGGAGGAAGGCTAAAACGGGGTGTGGGGAAGCGGGCGCGCTCTGTTATTGCAAAGGGTCCGTGTGTGATGTTATGCGGATGAATGCTACATTGATGAAGGTCCTTCTTGTGTGTGGTCTATACGTCTTTTAATTAATTGGAAGCGGGGGCATGCTACGCAGCTATGTGTTGTGCATCATACTGTGCAATTTTGACCATTCAAATGTGTTATTAATGGTCTGGATTTTTTGAAAATGTATGCGCGAACAGTTTCAAAAATCCAGACTACTGATTTCTGAGACGGAAGGTCCAGATTGCACAGCACACAGCTGCGCAGAACACCCTCGGTTCCTATATAATAATGCTTGTATTTCCGAGAGGGTAGAGAAGAGAAGAGAAGTAATAATGCTTGTATTTCCGAGATGAGATTGAAATGAATTGGGCAATGTATTATATATATATATATATACACTCAACTACCTATGTGAGATCCCACACTTTGTTAAAGTGTGGGACTCCCATTTCCGGATCAAATTTTGACGATCCGATCCATTCAACGTGTTTAAAGCGTGTTTTTAAAGGTCCACGTGAGGTAAAAAAAAAAAATACCCGGAAGGGCTTCATCCAAGCGGTTTTTCAAAAAATATATATCTACGGTTTGTATGAAAAACTGCTCGGATTAAGCCTTTTCGAGTATTTTTTTTTTTTGCTGAATCCTAGCGTAGGTCCTTAAAATCACGTTTTAAACGCAATGGACGGCTCGGATTGTCAAAATTTGATCCGAAAATGAGAGAAGATCTTTTAAGGGAGCCATTATATAGTTATGTAAGAGAAGTCAACCACAGCAGTTGGAGGCATCCACTAAGGCAGTGCTAAGTGAGGTTGACTTCCCTTATATAACAATGTAAGGGCTCCCTTATAAGATATTTTTTGTATATATATTAATTAATATATTCCCCTCTTATTCTTCTCATATTTTTTTGGTGTACAAGACATTACGAAGTTCTGACCTGCTTCGGCGAGGCTTGCCACCCCAAGGTCGCATGGTCGATTTCCCTAGACAGAGATTTGTCATTTGGGCCACCTCACCCAAACGAGTGGAAAGGGCTGTGGAAGGGACCGGAGAGAATAGTCCGATTCATCAACAATCTTCATCAAAATAAAAAAAGATAAAAATCATCATTATGAAGTTGATCTTTTGGAAAGTAATTACGTGTGGAAGGGAAAAGCGGGTGTTCTTCTTTTTGGCTAATGACTTGAAAACCAACACTTATATAGGAATCTATGGTAAAAAAACATGCAAGTTCTTGCCGGGATTGAAGAAAAATCTAATCTCTTTGGGAATGTTAGATTCAAGAGTTCGTAGATTTTCATCTATCAAAAGGAGTACTTGAGGTTTACAAGGGCAACAAGTTGATGTTGCAAGGAAAGATAATAGAAAATTAATTTGTACAAGTTTGAAGGCCGTGTTGAAGCATGGAATGTGGGTCGACACCGGCAAGCAATGTGCAAAAGATGGAAAATGTAAAATGTGCGCCGGGTTACACAAGTGTGGCGTGTGAAGGTGCAAGAAGACATTTCAAAGAAGGATGCTAGCATAGTCAACAAAGAAAATCAACAAGTGATGATTCTTGAAGAAGCTCTGGTTCATGGAGGAAAATTGTGCACAAGGAAAAGAGTCTCTTTTGCAACCAATTTGGTTACCGATGTGTTCGGATAGGCACCCAATAAGGGACAACAATAATTGGAGCTTGCAATGCTTTTTCATATCACTTTTTTGTTTCTCATTATGTGGTGGATTTTTACGTAGCTCTCTCACCCTTCTGTGTTTTAACAACTTGGTGATGTAATCATGTACCTCCAAATAGCTCATGCTTTATGAATTCCTATAGTAGGATCTTGCGCTTAGGTCATGATTTATTCGTTCCAATCAATGGGATGCTTAGGTCCTGAGAATTTGAGATGGGAATTCCTGTAGTAAATGGATAGGAAATTGGGAATCATGGGATGCTTTAGGTCATGAGATGGCTTTTTGTTTGTTGAATTTCGTTTTCTTCTTCTATTGATTTTATTTTCGTGGAATTTTTTGACTTGTAAGTCATTTTTATTAACCCCACGTCCAAGTAATATTGGGATTGAAATTGCCTTCTCAATGCTTTTTGGTTGAAGGAATAGAGGGGGGTATTTTTTCCTTTTAAAAATGGAGATTTTATAACTGAATACCTACTTCTTATGATTATATTTACGTATCCATATCATACACATTTTTATATGACATTGTGCTCCATTACAATCCATACGTTATTGAACTAGAGACCGTTAACTAGGTCCCTTTTTCGATTTGCTCCGATATCCTAATTTTTAATAGCTCATATTCGTAAGAATGGTTACATTTTTACATTCAGACGTCATTGATCATTCAAATACAACATGGTAACATGCACACAAGTCAAGATTCGTAGTGCAAAAGAGAATGTCAGAAACTAATTTATACACTGATCGACCGTAAGTGTCAAGAATAGGTGTACGTGAATGAGGGGGCGTATCAAAGTCTCATTTTTACATTTTGAATTTATCAGATTTAAATCTTCCAAAATTATTTATAGAGCCAAGTTAAAAAAATCAAAGCCGGAAGAGTTTTTCATTCGAAACTCAAATATTTCTAGCTCTGTTAACAGAATGCATACATTGATGAAATTACCCTCTAGTTTCCCCCTCACAACATGTCCTCTCCTCTCTCACTCTCCCTCTCTTTCATAAATGACCACCACTATAAAACGACACCCCACAAGACGCTACCGCCGTAGAATGCCTTACGAATGAGAATGCCATTTACAAATTTGGAACAACATGTCACGGGTACGTGAAAAGACAATGACAAAAATATGATTTGTACTGGAGTAGTGTATCTTAAATTAGAGTCATCCACAAGAAAGAGGGGCCATTCTCAGGAAAAAAGAAAAAAAAGAATCCAGAAGAAAGGGCAGAGGGCGATGGAGTCATAGAGAGGATCAGTAACAAGAATAATAAATTAAAAATTGCAAAAAGGATGGTACAAATTCTGAGGGGAGGGGGGACGGAATGTGATGGTGCCGGGCGACGGATGGCAACAAGGAGAGGGCGACTGATTTTCAAGAAAAGGGAGAGGGTGAGGATTTCAAAACAGTTTGAGATCGATAATGGAAGGGTGTGTGAAATTAGGATTATTAGCTGCCTATTTTCCAATATATGGTAGAGGACCTCCACGTTTAGATTTTACTCCCAATATTTTTTGCCTATATAACACCCCCCAAAAATAGATAGCATAGTGCAATGAGGGCAAAATTAGGTCTATTCAAATTTGAGGATGAAAACATAACCCCAAAAAGTGAACGGAATAAAAACATAACCCCATATGAGACTGGAGGACCAATATTCAAAGGTACATTAAGTAAGGTGATAGGGGATTCGTGAAGGTCTTGTTTCAGAGGTACAGCTTTGAGAAGGTTGTTGAGTTGAATCCTGTTCAACTCTTTTTATAGTTTTATTTTTTGCTTTTGTTGTTTGTCTCTGGCTTGTTTGGTTGGCTGATGGTGGGTCTTGTTGGCTCCTATCTCACTCCTTTAGGCCTTGGGCTTGCTTTGTTGTTTTGTTTTCTTTCTCCTTAATCAATAATATTCTTTCTTTAGTGATCAAAAATAATATTATACATTAATTAAGTACGAGTAGCTCACATGCCATTTTCTTCTAAATTTTTCCTTTTACATGACAATTCTTCAGTCCTCTTTCAATTTCTAATTATGTAACGTACTATTTTATGAAGTGAGATTTTCCCTAACAAATAACTTTAAATATGTTTTTTTGCACCTTAAATAATAAAATTTGAATTTATTGGGATGAATTTTGCTCCCAAGCCCTTCAGTACGTAGTAAAGATGACAGTACCAAAAGTTATTGATAGATGTTTCTCTTTCTCTTAAAGTGGGATTACTATGCTTACTAACAATTGCTTTTTGTGCTAAGGAATCAAGTGAAAAGCTTGTGCTCTCATGGAATCATCAAGGGATAAGCTTACTAATTTGTTTTTTCTTTTTCTTAACGGCAAAAACTATAGTATATTAATCAAATGTGTAAGAGCATAGCAAAGGCATCACAACAAGAGCATAGCATCCCAATGAGATTGACACCCTATGCAATTGACAATCATATGCCACTTGAGCCCTGAAAAGTGTGGATGATAAAGAAATCAACCAAACCTATATGTTTCTCTTTTTGCTTACTAATTTTGTTGACTTCACATATGGGGGTGTGAACTGTGAAGTCCCGCATGCGCTATGCTTTCTAACAAAAGCTTTTTGTACAGGGGCACTCCAGATTTTTCATCCAGTACTGATACAAAATACATAACGTGTCTATAATGAAAAGTTATATGCAAAAAAAAAAAAAAAAAAACACTCTGACTAGGCAAAAGAGATACTCCCTCCGTCCCATTTTGTTTGTCAATATTTGATAATCGTGTCAGTTTTCGATCGCTTATAGCTTTTAATATTTATCTCCAAATATATGCAATATGGATCTTGTTTGATAGTTCACGATTAATTCTATTATACAAAGTTTTTGAAACCGTGAAAAATATTATAGATTGAAAGATATAAGCAATTTAAGACGTATCAGAAAATGGAATAATTGACAAACAAATTGGGACGGAGGGAGTATATACATATGTCATATAACATTACTATCGTTTGAGATAAATAGACTCCAACATATTAAAACATCGATCCCACAACATTTAATTCCCTTTAATTTTTCAATGTTTCCACACTGAACCAAATGCCAGGGTAGCCTGTGCAACTACCATCCTTAAATTTGGATTATATATTGGGCTATCATAATTAGGTTAGACTTGTTTTGTTTTGTTGGGCTATAACAATGTGCTTCAAATTTAGTTAGAAACATTTATTTTAACCTAGTACGAATAACCCAGCACTTACAATACTAAAAAAAAAAAATTAATTTATATCACTTTTTTCAATGCATTTTTTAAACGCAGCGAGGTTGCTTGACCTCGGTGGTACAATGGTGGAACCGCCCTTGCTTTTGTACTAAGGAATTAAGTGGAAAGCTTGTGCTCTCATGGAATCATCAAGTGATAAGCTTACTAATTTTGTTGACTTCACATATGGGGGTGTGTAGTACCACATGCCTTATGCTTACTAACAATAGCTTTTCGTGCTCAAGTGAAAAGATTGCGCTCTCATAGAATCAAGGGATAACCTTACTAATTTTGTTGACTTCACATATGAGGGTATATAGTACCACATGCGAGCTTTAACTTGTAATATAATAATTAATTATGAGGACGTTTATGTTTAGAATCGGGACGCTCTGGTCCAGTTTTTTTTTTTTTGATCAACAAAAAGAAATTTTATTAACTCATAACACGAAGTACAAAGTTAATAGGATCTTGGGTACACCGGCCTGACCACCCAAAACCCTCGTCTCCTAACCACCTGGAGGAATTGATTTGTGCCCAACAGGCTGAGCCCAAATCACAAAGGAAAAACAAACCCAGCAGGCCCTAGAATAGCAGCCAACCCTAAAAACCAAAACCCTAAACCTGAAGCCAAACATCCCACTCCCAAGAACACAAACAGCCGCAACCCAACGACAGTCCAAGCAGCCCAACCGACACCGCAAAGCCAGCAACAACCCCAATCATCGCAGCACTGCCGACAAGCCACAGGCATTGCTCCTCCACCAATAGGAGCACCAAACGATCGCCGAAAACGGGATACCTCCTGAAGACGCCGACAAAGAAGATGAACTAGAACCGCTGCCGCAACACGGGCCAAACCCGGCCGACCATCGCACCAGATCACGCACACCGCCATCGCAGCCCGGATGAGCGAAGAGGATTCGCCACCACCAAACAACCACGAGCCCCACCACCACCAGCCGCAACATCACCACTAGCCGTTAGGCCCAGAAACCGATATCAACCAACGTAGACGACCGGCGTGGGAGAGGATGCCAAAGCTGACAAGCCGTTAGGCAAAAGATGGGGAAGACAGAGAGGACGAGATCGGGGGGAGGAGGAAAGAAGGTGGAGGAGGGGAGGGGAGGAAGAAAGCCCGGGGCCCCACCCCCCCCCCCCCCCCAAGCGGTTGAAAGGACTTGTTTTCACCAGATACTGCAACTTACCAAGATCCAATTTGGTTTTGACGCTCTGGTCCAGTTGTTCTCACGTAGTAATAGAAAAAGAAACAAAAGGAATTTATATTACAATACAGAGCGGTTTTTATCCAATCATATTTTTTGTCCCAATCATCATATTACATTTTATCCGTGTGTGTGTGTGTGTGTGTTAGGTTTATTGGCGATTTCCGAGTTTATCGAACTATTTGAGGTTGTAATCCATTTTGGGTTTGGTACGTAGTTTTCTAAGTGTTTGAGTCTAGATGCTCCTCTCTTGTGCTTTCAAGCTTCATTGCCAAAGTTGACGCCGCACCAAGCATTTGAAGCCTATCCGGATAGGCGTAAACCATGCATATCATTTATGCATTTAGGTCATTCAAATGTCTCGATTTATCTTCCATTGTTTGAGCTTTAAAATCCCATGACTTAGTATAGGTTTGTGGCTTTGAACATGCTACGTTTGCTTGAGTCTGTAGATGCTTGCTTATCTTGTGGCATCCTTTGACACATGTTGTAATCATGTCCATTCAAACCTTTTTTAAAGTGTTACCAAGCGCTGCAGACGCGTGTTAATGGACAACCTATAATGTGCCAAGTGTCTTAATCCTATTAGAGCATTTCCTTGCGTTTGCAAGGGTCTGTTAGCTCTTTTAAAAGGCTATGTGTCAAGTTTTAAGAGGCTATCTTGTTGCCTAAGTTATGGGGCACTATATAAGCTCTTTTTCTTTCATTTCAGGGACATCCTTCCTAAAAAATCAGCCCCCTTTTTAGAGAGAGTCTCCTTCCTTCTCTCTTTTGTGAACTTGATGTTCTTGGTGATTTGACCTTGCTCTTTTCATCTTTATTCAATCTAGAGCTTTCCTTTCAATGGATTGACTCTAGATTGATTTTAGTTTGCAAAAACTTTCATAAAACATCATATCTTTAACATTCATCATGTTTGGGTGCCTTCAATTCTGCTTGGCCGGGTGATCCTGAGCCATGGTGATATGACGATCGAGATGGTGATTCTCATTGGTTCATGAATTCAAGAAGGAGCACGGGGGAGTTTTTTTTAATCAAAATATGGCTGTTTTTGAAACAATTTAGAGATTTACTGTTGTTTTGAAACTATTTATAAAAATACCGTTGTTTCTTACTTCTCATTCTCAACCTGAGAACTATATTTACTTCTCATTTTCTACTTGAGAACTCTCATGGTATTTCATCCGACGTGCCATCATCCAACGTGGACTGCTTGCCAGCGTGGCTAAACATACTTCTCATTCACGACCTGAGAAGAATCTATATATCTCATATTCGACCTGAGAAGTATGGTTTAACTTTACATTTACCGTTGTCAATATACTTCTCATTTTGGACCTGAGACGTATTTATACTTTTGTTTTGGACCTGAGATGTTTTTATACTTCTCGTTTTGGACTTGAGATGTATTTTTAACTCTCATTCTTACGTCTTTTTAACTTTATTGATCCAAAAAGGGTGTTCTTGAAATTTATCCCCAAAGTACGTGAAAACGTGTTTTCTTTTCACGCATTCATCGTTGGTTAAGACGGATTAACCAAAAAAAATTATATTAATATTAATCCGACTTGTAAGCTTGTTTACCAATCACGCTATCTAAAAACGTTTCTTTTAAACACGCGTTCTATGAGATAAGACCTGGAAAAAATAAAATAGTAGAAGCTAGTTTACAAAAATACGCCTTCTAAAAGCATGGTCCATAAACATGCCTTTAGAAGTCTTGTTTTATAAGCACACCTTTAGCAATTTTGTAATGGTTGTTGCTGTCTTTGGATTTGCACGAGGGCAGGGAGCCTCTGATCTTGGTTGTAGTAAATATGACTTTACCATTCAATGAGTTCAATGGTCAATTAGCCTACTTAATCACGGTAATAGCTAATACCGTTGGATCATCTACTGTTCGTTTCCAACTCCTTATAACGAGGTCTTTGTTATTTTTTTTATTCACTTTGATAATCAAAAGTATTGACCATTTGGAGTCTTTGAATCAACTTCTGAGCTTTGGCGATTGTCCTCCACTGGCATTGCGGGACCTTGGGTACATCCGGATACAACCGGGGATTATTAGGAGCTTTGGACATGCCCTTTTACCTTCGATTTTCTGAAATTCATCAAAAATACAACTAGCGCAGAATCAATCATAGAAAAGCACAAAATGCACGTGTGTGTGATCAAGACGAGCGAGATAAGCCCGGATATATACAATATACTTAGTATGGTTTGAGAAATTAATATTACAGATCCAACCTTAAAAATAAAGGGGTGGGTTCTACAGATTAAGGTTCATCTCTGGATTCCACGGCTCCTCCTGAGCCTGGTCTGCCGATAAACCCTCGGCTCCGAAATAACCGTCTTCTTCGACACCAACAGTACCTGCTTGATCGCAGTCTGGCATAGTACGTCCGAGTCGCGAAGCAACATCATAGTATTATACCAGGGTCACACAAAGTGTAACACCGTGAGCGATAAATCACTCAATAGCTACTCTAACCCTCCCAACCCTTGCTTAACATACAAGTACAATATATATGATTGAAAAGCAGTAATTAAAGGAATAAGCAGGAAATAAATCGTAAAGCAGAAATTAAACACATAGCTGATTTCATTACTAGCCTTTAACTTACATATTCATCTAAGTTCTCAACCTAGAGAACTTTCCTCCCGGTTAACCACTAAGGACTATGACCAAACTGTGATTTACTCCCCCCTTGCTTGCCCTTCACTCGGGGTCCCCGACGGAAGGTATAAGTTATGTACTTAATCCAGCAGCCGCCTCGCAAGGATGAATTTCCCAGGGACGAAACTGTACCACTAGGCTACGCATGGCAACTGCCAGGTCCTGCAGGTATATAGCCGAACTGGTCTATAATACTTCCACCCTTATAACGCCTCAGAATCCAAATGAAGCAAATCACAGAGTGTCACATCCTAGGGTTTCGAAATCATAGCAGACTGCCAAACAATCCTCCGAAACAATCACTTGGCGAAATAGTTAAAAACAGGTTTCCAGTAGTGACATTTAGTTGATAAAAATAGGTTTCGTAAATGATACACAAGTACGCACGCCAAATTTCACAAATTACACTTTAAACCCCTAACTTTAACACAACAATCAAGAACAAGGTTAAGCACAATAAATTCATGGGGAACCTCCTATAAACAGTTAGTAACGTATTAAACATGCTTGGAATAGTTAAAAACATGAACCACAATGAATCTAAGGTTTACTAAGCACGAAAACACGGTTTGTAGCAATTAGGAAGTATTGGGGTATAAACCGTAGTAATTGCAAATTAAGGGTCCTAAGTGCAATTAGAAATTAAATAACGAAATTAAAGTAATCAAAATTAAATTAAATAATCCTAAATTTTATCATAATTTTCGGATTATTACAGTACATTAGTTATGTAGAACCATGTAATTGACTATGTTAATAACATGGTGTAAACTGTCCGGTTTCTAGCAATTACAGAGGTGGTTAGCTACATTTTTCAGCACCAACTCAGAATAAGCCGAATACCTTTCAGGAGGCCGAATCTCCCTCCTTGGCCTATCTTTAGCAATAGTGCGTGGTTGCTCTGCTGGAACATCATTCTCTGTGTCTGAACTCTTGAACTCCTCTTCCATTGGCTGATTACTGACATTCTTCCCTGAGCCAGAAGATTCAGTCACAAACTCCACCTGCTTTGGAACCCTCGGTTCTTTAACTGCACCTTCAACCTGCTTAGACCCCTTAACCATAAAGTTTTCATCAAAAGTAACATCTCTGCTGATAAAAAACTTAGAGGTTTCCGGACACCATAAACGATACCCTTTCACACCTGCCTGATAGCCCAAGAAAATACACTTCTTGGCACATGGCTCCAACTTACCCTCATTGACATGAGCATAAGCTGGACACCCAAACACACGCAGTACGGAATAATCAGTTTTATGACCCGACCATACCTCAAACGGATTCTTACACTCAATAGCAGTTGACGGAGACCTGTTCACCAAATAGAAGACTGTGGAAACGGCTTCAGCCCAAAATTCCTTTCCCAAACCGGCATTGGACAACAAACATCTTGCTTCAGCCCAAAATTACTAAACGCATCACTTTTATGTTTTAACATATACACCCAAACCTTACGAGAGAAATCACCCTGCACTGCTTGCCGTAGACACAATGCTCACAAAAATCCAGTTTCTCAATTTTCTGCCCACAAAGCAGACCCTGATTACTCAAAACTGTCATCCCTCTCTTGCTCATATGCCCAAGGCGCATATGCCATAATTGAGTCAAATCTGAACCCGAAACCTTTGAAGAAGCGACCACTGCTGCAGAACCCATAACTGTACTGCCCATGAGTTAATAGAGATTATTACGCTTCTGACCCTTCATCAGCACCAAAGCACCCCTTGAGAGCTCTGATACCAGTTTGTTGTAAAACGCACGCTATGAACGCGATAAAGTAATGAGAAAACGAACAAAACCAACAAGCAATCACACGACACAGAGATTTACGTGGTTCCCCCAAGATTGAGGTACGTCCAAAGGCGAGGAGAGAGAGAGTTTACTAACAATGGTGAAGAAGAGATACAAAGAGCCGGCTATGTTCCGTAACTCTAGAGAGGCCAAGAATATGAGAAGTTGCTCTAGGATACAAAACCCTAGAGTCCCCCAAAGTCGCTTTATATATGAAGTTACAGAAAAAAGAGACTAAAGCCCTAAATCGCCCGGAGTTGTACTCTCGGTATATGGTGTAGCGCTCGTGATGGTTCTGGACACAAAACTTCACCCTTAGCCAAATTCAAGGCATTCTCAACATATAGGTGGCAAAACTATTTTTCGTCACCAAGACTATCGGAGACAAAAACCATGCATTTCATGACGATTTCATTCGTCTCCAAAGACATAATTTCTTGTACTGCCCTATGAAATATTGTTGTTAGGTTTGCAATCTGTTCGTGTGAGTAGATTGCAGTCTTTTTAATGA
>JAXBDA010007866.1:0-16378 GCA_036023075.1 Gaultheria prostrata
ACACACAACCACACACACTCTCACATGTGGCCCCACCACATGTGAGAGTGTGTGTGGTTGTGTGTGGTTGAAAGTGTGTGTATATATCATTATTGGACAATTTGAGTTCTCCACGCATGAACCTTATAACCTCATGAAAATGGGTATTTCGTTTAATTGAATATTTTTTCGTTTTTTGGACTTATTCATCAAATAAGACAACAAAAATCTCCAATTTAATATTAGAGACACATTTCTATTTTTCTATTGAAGGATTGGCCATCAATCTCTTCAATATTTATTTGTAGACCCTTTCGAAGAGCAAAATATCCCCACGTGATGGTGTGTTTTGCTTAAATTATTCCTAGTGTCTTTCGATCTTTTTCTTTTTTTGTAAATTCACTTCAAAGTTTTTAAATTACTCATTCATTTTTTATGAGATGACTCTAAAAATTAGTAATAAATTATGGGAATTGAACTTCACACCCTCATTTTCAACACTTGCACCCCCTTTTTATTTTTATTAGAGTGAAGTTACTGAAATACCCTCCATTTCAACATCTACACCCCCAAGGGATTATAAAATTGAGGGGTATTTCAGTAATTTTACTCTAATAAAAACAAAAAAGGCGGTGCAAGTGTTGAAAGGAGAGGTGTGAAGTTCAATACCCTAAATTATGGCTAAAAACAAAAACGATCTAATCACTAAAGATGAAAAAAAAATTTGGTTACTCTCGTCGAGACAAATGATCCATTTTCAAAAGATATTGAATAAAATTAAAAAACCGATACAACACTTTGTTTAAAATAATTAATTTAATCCAACCGATACCAAGTCGGGCTATTTGTGATCTATTGCAGGGGCATTTTTGTCATTTGATGGGTGCTTGAGATTAACGACAAGTTTGTTAGGGTGTGTTTTGTTTGTGTGTGCTGAGGTGATATTTAAGTTTTCTTTTTCTTTTTTTCCTTTTTTTCATTTTTTTTTTTTGGCAGGGGGGTGATAGTGATATGCGAATTTAATTAGGCCCTTTTCTAACGGTCGACACGTCAGATGGTGGGTCCCAATTTCGTCCATGCTTGCGCTAGTAGGACACGCGGTTCGGGTTTTTACCCGCTGGCGTCACAGGCGGGTGGCGGTGCCCAACCAACAACGACTTTAGGCCAGCCATTTTGTTCCACGCGACGTGAAGAATTTTTTGGGGGCCCATATTCCAGCTGGAAATTGCTGAGGTGGCAAAACTAACGCGCCACGAAAACAAATCTCATTTGTTTGTTTCTCAGTGTAAATAACTTATTTAGAGGTAAGCAAAATAACTGTAAATTCGTAAATTCAGTTTAAATCAATCCAAATCGAATAGTGTTGTTCGGTTTTTTTAGGAATGTAGTTTGGTTCCGGTTTTAAAAATTAGAAAATCGTGTTAAATAGTCTGGTATGTGCATTTACCTTAACGGTAATGGTTCCAAACCGATTCTAACCGTGCACGGCGCACATAATATATATTTTTTGACAGTAAATGTCACATTGCGTGTTGTCAATTACGCGTATCATATAAGTTTCAGATTATCAAATGTATTTAGTAATCTCACAAATTATTATAGCTTCAAGCAATTGTACGGTTTTGGTCTTTTGTATTTAACTTCGTCCGATGTTAATCATGAAAACGCAACAAAGGATAAGCTTCGATCGATTACTTGTATCAATTTTCATGAGACTATGCCATTTACGCTATAAATATGTATGAAAATCTAATTTGTACGAAATTTGTCATTAAAGGAAATTCTGTTTACTGTCAAAGTTCTAATTAGATGTTTTTAGTAATCTTGAGAATAAGTTCAAAAAATATCATGATGCGTGGGGGAAACATTCACCTAGTTAAGTTTTGGTTGCACATCTTTATTGTGATTAGTGTTACTTGTCAAGCAATCAATAGGATTAAAATCATGGGAAGACGAGACAATCGATAACAATATACGAAACATGCTTTTTTTTGGAACCAGTTCATACGTACGGTACCTGTTTCGAATTTTTTGACTTTTAATGAGCACCCCGCTTGTAGATGACAGAGTTGGTCTCCTATGAATTACTCGAGGTACGCGTAAACTAAATATGGGCGCCCTAAGATATCAAAAAAGCATAGGAAACATGTTAATATAATTCAAAGGTTACAAAAACAAAAAGAGAAGGCAAGCACAATAGGTGTGAAGACAAGCTTAATTAGATGCATGCATCTTTACTTTTTTCTTTCTTTTGTTCTTGAAATTATGAAAATAAAATGAGTACTTTATTTGAAATTGACCATAGTTAAACAACAACGCACCTATGTATACACATGTCCGGGTACATATACGCGACATGAACGGACGGTGCATATCAACCGTCCAAAAACATTTTAGTCGGTCCAGAGGTTAAAACACTCTTTGACAGGTAACCGGTCAAAGAGTGTTTTAACATCCAGACCGTCCAAAAGTATTTCCGATGGTTGAGATGCACCATCTGTGCATATGCGTACACGGACGTGCGTGCACGAAGTAATTTTGGTTAAACAAATAAGCACAAATACAAGAAAAAATTGAACATTATCGTACTATAGCTAGTTTGAAACCAAAAGTAGTTGTGTACAAATCACACTAAAATTTAACGTTGAATTCCAATCTCATGTCCTTAAATTTGTAACAGCCATTGGTTCTCACTCTTTGGGTCGTTGATGTACTAATTGTTAACATGAATAAATGATTTCACACACAAATTTGTTAGCTTTGTCACGAAGATAAGGGATTGTTATAAGGTCTTATCTTATCTACTTTTCGTGTTGTTATGTGAAGTCCTTTGTTTGTTCCAATATTGCCCATAATGAAGTTAAAAGGGAAGTAAGAGACTTTGAACTCATTTAATACTCACCCCTTTTGAGGGAAATCGTTTGGAAAATCATCCTTCTCTACGATTATATAATATTGAATCTTCTATGACTTGCAAGTGGTGGCTAACTCATGCGGTAAAGCTCTTGGATGTCACATACTGCATTCCAGAATCGAGTCTCATTCTCCCCAGTCCCATGTAAGTAATAGATTAGGAATGACGAATGACCAAAAAAATTAAAAAAATCTTCTATGACTTAATTTCTCTCTCAGCTGATTTGCCAACTTGTCGTCAAAACTTATCTGCAAGTGTTGGCTAGCTCATGCAATAGAGCTCTTGAATGTCTCACAATGCATCCCGAGATCGAGTCTCATTCCCCTTTTCCCCATATAGTAATAGATTAGGAATGACGAATGTCAAAAGTTATCCACCGGCAATTGCCTTATTGGTGTACTTGGAATTTAAAAGTGCTCGTTCAATTGTTATTTGTGGGCTCACAATGAGAGTCCCACCTTAATTAATAATCTCAATTATTGACCATCTTGAAGGGTTTTGATAGAAACAAAATATAATATGTATTTAAAAGAGAAGGTTCCTCTCCAGTTACTCAAAGGTTTAAGAGGGCACTAGGAGAAATTGTATATAAGTGTTTGATAAAAAATAAAAAATAGCACTTTAATTTATTTTTTTTAAAATAATTAGTGACACCGACTTAAAGAAGTAATTTAATCTCTCTTTAGTTCGGTTTAAATAATTGAAAGTGAATATTATACACAGAAGTACTTTAATAAGTTATTTGAGAACTGAACGACTTTTTGTAATGGTTGCTTACAAATAGATGGAGGGAGTGAGAAATTTTCTTGACAGATGGGCTCTCTTTTGTGTTCTCGTGCAATGTGAATTTATAATCTTGTCATTTCAAGTGCGAAAGAGTTTACAAATAAAAGCTTAATCTCGTAAATTTTAACACGTAATTGGTAAAAACGAGTATAAAAATCACTATCCAAACAAATTTATCAAAGAGAAGAAAAGGGAAATTAAGCAAAAGACAAGAAAATTAGCTACAAATTCCTTCGTTAGCTTAAAAGACCCCTTTTTTTTTTTATAGGCATTTAGCCATTTATGTATAAATATATATTAATTTGCTCGTACCTTAATTGGGAAAGACGTGTCAAATCCCAACAGAGAGTGCCATCCACTGGTGTCGATAGCAACATTAGTGCAATACTCCTCATATTTGTTGTGCAAAGTCAAATTTCGCTGACTATGTATTGTCCTAACAATTGTTTGACTTTTTTATTTTGGAACTTTTCTAGGGTTGATTAATAATGGTTATCTGTAAACAAAGATTAGATTAGATTGATAATACCTTGATTTATAAAAATATCTTGACCAGATTCTTTTTTTTGATTTGTTCCAAAATAAACAAGTAGAAGTCGTCGCAAATACAGTACTGACACAGAAGTTGAAATGTTTTTATGTCTATTTCAAAAACTATGTGGGTCACACACATCTTGACCGTATACTTTACTCACTCCGTCCCAAAATGATAGTTCATTTTGGGATTGCGTGCCATTTTCAACGATTTATATCTTTTAATGTGAATCTCAAAAAATATGCATTATGGATCTTGTTTGATAGATCCCATTGAGAACTTTTATATGGTGTAAAAAAAAATCAAAAATTATTTCGATAAATACATTATTTTTTAGTTTGAAAATTACACGTAGTTTCGTAGTGGACTATCAATTTGGGACGGAGGGAGTAGTTGTTTTCGGCTCAAACTAATTGCAAGTAGAAGTCATTTGCAAACATACTGACACCGTTTATGCGACACGCCAATTATCAATAACAGCTCAAACTATAACAATTCAATATGTCTAAACGCGTTTGGATCCAATCCCACCACCACTAGAGATTGGAGATATATAGAATCTTTCTTAGAAATAATAGTAATTCCAATTATTATGAAAATAGCTGGCTTTCTTACCTTGCATTAATTTAACCTCTTACAATAATTTTTTTGGGTGTAAACAAATAAGTTTTTGGTGTATGGTGTTACTTTTTCAGCTTTCTTGGTCTTTCTGGACAATTTTCAACTAATTTTGTTTGAACTAATTAGGGAAATTGGATCAGGTCATATCACCGGCGGACGCCTTTTTATTTATTTATTTTGAACAGAGAGACGCCAAATATAATTGCTGAATATTGGGCGAGCATTACAAAAATAATTGAAACATAAGAAAGATGGCGTCAATTATATCTTTACAAATTAAAGAAAAAATAGAGTACATAAATTATTCTCAAACCACAAGAAAACATGTCTTGGAAGAGAGAAAATATTAGCAGGCAGACACATTATACATGGAATTGCTTTGGTGATCAAACATGTAACTTAAAAGTTTGCTCCCTCCTAAAACATTAATTGTTCAAAGTTCAACCATACTGAATCTTGTCGGACCGTTTTTCCACTATTTCTCCTAAAACCGATTGGTGCTATGAAGGACTTCAATTAAATTTTTTATGGCATTCGACATTGCACCAACAATTATGTTTTTAGAGTCGTCGCAGGAAGTGGCATTGTCTAATCAAATCCATGGGGCACTCCGGGCCCAACAATCCCTCCCTCACGATGATGCTCCCGCAACTCAAACCCTTGACCTCCTGTCTCTGATACCACTTGTCGGACCGTTTTTCCACCATCTCTCCTCAAACCAATTGGTGGTGGGAAAGGCTTCAATTAAGTCTTTTATGACATTCGACATCCCACCCTGCAAGTCTTGTTTTTAGAGCGGTCGTAGTGGCATTGTGTAACCAAATCCATGGGGGCACTCCGGGCCCAGTACAGGAATTTGTGCAATTATACTGCACCCCTCCTCGCTTGTAGACGCTAAGATTGGTCCAACATGAATTAGTCCAATTGCATATAAGCTGATCCGGGCACCTTGAGATATCAAAGACCTTGCTTGCGTCGTCTTTGTTCTTGGTTGTCTCTGAGTTCAAGGGTAAGCTCTTGTTCTTTGGCTTGGTTAGTGACAATGAAAATGGACGTAGCAAACGAAAAAAAAAAACAGAATGCAAGGTTGTAACTCAACTCTTACTTATAAACGAAAATTTGAGGTCTAAAAGGAAATTTTAGCATAGTGCCCTAGCTTTTCAAACGAAAAAAATGAAAAAGACTAAATCACCCTAACAAGTAAATTATGAAAATCTGCAAATATTCAATTAGAATAATATTGGAAAAAATGTACACTTTTTTTTTTTTATCGGCAAAAGAAATTTTATTAATCTTTGAAAACACATTACAAAGATTAAAGGGACCTGAGGAAAAAAAAGGCATCACAATGGAGAGACGAGCATCCCAACAAGATTGGCACCCTCGCTAACCGACAATCATATGTCACTAGGACCCGAAAGGGAAAAGCTAACAAGGATAAAGCATGTTTGACAAGGTATCAATCGAACTACAAAGAGACCATAAACAAAAACCAAACAATAGAGCACTTCCAGCCAAACCCAAATCCACTACGAAACTCTTTGAGCTAAATCATCTTAGAATCTGGACCCATGGAACCGTCAAGAGCCTACTCAGCACGAATAAGACAGCCAGAGAAACCAAGGTTGAAGCATTCCTTCAACAACCTGACCAAGACCCAAGAACCCCAAAAGAAAATCGACCCTTAATCAGAAATCCCTCAATTTTGGCAGCTTCAAGCATCTAATACCTGTCAGGCATCTTTTGGCAATCTTCCACAGAATATGGTCTTAGGTCAAAACAAGATTTTGTCCACATTGCTGCCAATGTTTTGCAGCTATCAACAAGATCCTCTCCCTCATACCTCTGTCCAGTCTAGAACAACCCAACCTTTCTCCAATACTCCTTATTTCATTAAAGTCTCCTCCACATTAGATCTCGAGCCGGCAAGGATAACTGTGTGAAAACATCCACAGAAAGACGAATTCGATGGAAGGCTAGGGCTGGGTTAATTAAAGAAATTTTGATTGATGGTTGATACTAATGGGGTGGATGCGAGAGGCATCAGAGAAGCTAGCATACTGCTATAAAATGCAACCAAGCCGCGGAGCCACAAATCCCGTACGTCAATGCCAATGCTATGGTCCTACGTGAAAAATCGAGCACGCTGACCAATTAACTCGCATAGCGTACCACACTCTACTCCCAAACTTTGTGCTTGTAGTGCAGTCACGCGTCACATAAAATCGGAGCCCCAGATTGTTGCACATTTTGGGGCCGGTCTGAGGGTTGTGGCATGCACTTGTCACAAACTATGGCAGTATGGCATGTATGATACTACATGCTTTTACTGTATTAGTTTCAAATTATTTCTTGGAGGCTTAAAATTTAGAAGTGACAAGGAAAGAGTTTTAATCACTCCCGTAGCTTAATAAACTCATAGTGTGCTTGTCTTTGACTTTCAGCAACCATTTTCATTATCATTAACTATAACAATAACCCAAGTACCTCAATTCATACCCTAAATGGGTTGGCCTGGTGGTCAAGGCCGAGACCTAGGGGTTGGTCCCTCCTAAAGTCTCAGGTTCAAAACCTCTCATAGCTATCAACTGTTGTGGGGTTATTAGAAGTTTTTCCCGTTAAAAAAACAAAAAACAAAAAAACAGTAACATCAAACTACAAGCGGTAGGAGATTATAAGTATTAATTACATCAAACTGGAAATAAAATCCTAGATCACTATAAGCTCAACCCAACTAATAACCCCATTAAAGAGAGAAATAACCCTTACAAATACGAGATCAATAACATTCACATCCGAGTGAGAAAATTCGAATTCCTGACCTCTAAGTGAAATGCATGAATCACGGCCAACTGCGCTTGCCCTGTTGGTTGTAATCTTTTCTTTTAGAACTCCAAATTGCTGTAATCTTGGCTTGCACTCTTTCGGCCCGAAGCCCTTTTCATCACAAAGCCCATACAAGTGTGAGCCCAGAAACATGAAATGTGACTCGGATCCGAACATATATAGCGTGTGTGGCAGTTTTGTCAAAACAAAATGGAGTAAGAAATAAGAAATCAAAGAGGAACAGCAAAAAGCTAAACCCCATTTGAGCAAAATTATTGTTTTGATATTTTCGTTTGTCTTTTTAAATTTTTATTAGATTCACACTAATTTTTTAAAATTAATTGTTCATTTTGACGAGAGACACTACAAACATAAGAAATTATGATGCAAAAATGTGTAATTATTGAAATGAACTTTCTCTGTCGTTCTTAGTATATCGTTTTATCTGTTTTTTTTCTTTCAATTTTGATCCGCATTGTTAAATTTTTTTGACAGAATATTTTTTTTTTCTGGCAAAGTACCGGTGCATATAACAAGACAAGATATAGGATATCAATAACAAGACAAAATATAGGATATCAAGTAATTGTTCAACTCTGATTAAAAAAAAAAAGTGATTGTTCAACCAAATGCGGGATAAGTAAGTTACATGTATGTATAACCAACAATAATTTGGAACGTATTTAAAATTATGAAAATTACAAAGAGAAATATTAAAAAAATCAGTAAAGGCAAAACCTTTTTTTTTTTTCACAAGAGAAAGACACCAAGCGAGTCGCGAGAGAACAACATCTCAGTAGTGTTGAGATGTGAAGAGGCTTCATCATCGAGGTCAGGGTCACTGCACTGATTGCACGGGAGTGGCCGGAGTCTGGACTGATCTCACACGGAGTCGCCGGATTGATGGCATGGAGGGCTGAGCATTGCATCTGTGTTTGGGGATAAGGATGTTGTGTTTTTTATTTTTTGGAAAGCTCTCACACACCAAATTTCACAACCAAACTTACAATCGATTTACCACATTATAATATAAGTTTAATTATTTTGATGATCGGAAACGTCAGATTAATTCATTATTGCCTTGGCAGCATATGGTGAAAATTTGTGGAAGCTATTGGAGAGAGAGGATCTGGACAAAAACAAAGTGGACGAACGGTTATTTTTAAAAGGATAAATTATCATAAACCTCTCTTGAGATTTCTAATAAATATATTGACCTCTTTTTTTGTTTTAAAAGATTACAATTATCTACCTTACTAATGAAACTATTGTTCCATTCCCTCATTCCGTTAAATATAGCCTAACGCCGTTATCTAACAAAGAAAAATGAATGAAATACCGTAGTTGATAATTAAAGTAACACTTACCTCCAGTGTTGTATATTATTATTCGTCAATTTATATAACACTTTTTTATTTTTGAATGCCATAAAATAACCTAAAGAAAATTTAAAACTTTTAAAATTTTCTCGTTAATGTTTAGTGAAATTTTTAAATTCCCTCATCTAGAAAAATTCACGTATTGAATTTTGTCCAAAAATTAAAAAGAGCAACGTAAGGAATACTAAGGATGAGGCACCCAAAATTATAACTGTCATATTCTTTTTTCATCTCTAGTGTAAGTTTCAAACTTTAATTACGTTTACTTTATTCTTTTGACTACTTCTCACCAAGATCAATCAAACAAAAAATAAATTTGGAAAAAATGTATAAAAAAAGAAAGTTATAAAAAAATACCGGCATTATTTCTTCCTTGTTGTACTTTATAGCATAATTTTTTTAAGACGTTATAAAAAAATGCCGGCACTATTTCAGTTGTCCTCGTGGAGAGTTACAATTTCTTTTATTAAAAGTTATAAAAGACTCACTAAGATTGATAAAATCAAAAAAAAAAATTATTAATCAACCTTAGTGAGTCTTTTATAACTTTTAATAAAAAAAATTAGCTCGACGAAGACAATTGAAATAGTTCCAACATGTCGATAACATCTCCAAAAACTTGACCGCTAAAAAGTACCCCAAAAAATGATAATTTAGCTTCTCTCATCTTTATGACACTATTTTAAAATTATTTTTTAAGATTTTATTATTTGTTTGATTAGTCTAGGGGAGAAGCAGTCAAACGAATAAAATAAATATAATCAAAGTTTGAAGCTTAAGCTAGAAATAAGAAGACTATAAAAGTTATAATATTGGATGCCTCATCCTTACGTTACTCTTTCTAATTTAAAGACAAATTTCAATAGTTGAATTTTTTTGGACAAGAGAAGTTAAAAATATTTAGATCAAATTCAAAAATTACACTAAATATTACCAAGAAAAATAAAAAATTTAAAAATTTTCTGCAAGTTATTTTATGTCATTCAAAAATTGTAAAGTGTTCTATAAATAGACAAATAAAATAGCAATATGTTTTGTTATACTCCCTCCGTCCATTTTTAAGTGTGTTACCTGGAAATTCCAATTATTTTTATCTCACATCAATTTTTATTACTTTTACATCTACTTTCCATTACTTACATTTATCAATATAATAATACTCACTAACCTTTTAAAAATTTAAAAATGAATCTACTATTAAGAGCAAAATAGGAAATGTACCCACTAACTTTTCAAAACACACACTTATTAAGGGACAGCCCAAAAATGTAAATGTACACACTATAAAAGGGACGGAGGGAGTAATATACAACAATGGAGGTAAGTGTTAGGGTTTTGCCAACCTCTGCTTGGGCGGACGATAATATGCATGTCATAAACAAGTTTGGATAGTGATATATATTTCACGGATATCAATATACTTTTCTCGGATATCGATACACTTTCTACACATTATCCTCCGCCCTAAGGACTGAGGTAGGATTTTCCTTCTAATTATTATCTACTAAGGGGATTTCAGTCTTTTTTCTTTGGAAGATCACGGCATTAGGCTATATTTAACGGAATGATAGAATCTGAACAATAGTTTCAAAAGTAACCGTAACTCTCTCTACCCTAAACTTTTCCCCTCCAATCTCTCTCTAAACTTTATTACTGCTAGGTTTCCCTTCTGGGGGGGAACGACGCATCCCTCCTCCCCCAGGCTCCTCCTCATATCTTTCCGGCTGAGTTCACACTGTTGGGTGTGGCTCTCCCCGCCTAATGACTCGTCGGATCGCTTGCCGACCATGTCACGTTTCTTCGCTAGTCGAACATGGTTTCCGACCTAACGACCAGTAGCGGTGCAACTACTTGTTAGTGCTATGTTTTGTGGTGGGGTTCTGGTGTTTTGGGGTAGCGATGTCGGTTTGGTCTCATGGCATTCTCTGGTGGCAATATGGATGTTTTCGTGTCGTTCTCTGGGGCAACAACAAGGGCTCGTTCTGCTGGTCCTGGTGACGGTGGTGGCAACGGCGAAGCATCTATGTTTTGAAAATCGTTGGATCTCGGCGGCTAGGATGCTTGGACTATTGTGGTTTTTGCGACATCAATGGGGTTAGAGGTTTTCGGCGAAGACGGCGTCCTCGTAGCTCAACGGCCAAACCTCTCTCCTCATCCCTTCTTCTTCGTTGTGCGGTGGCTTTTTCGTTGTGCGGCGGTGATGGAGTGTGAGAGGTTGTTCGGGTTTAACTCTTGGGCTTCATTGATCACGCTTCTATCTTGGGCTTGAGCTTGAGCTTTGTTGTATGGGGATCTGACCGGCAGGCCCACTTTTGAGGGTCTTCTCCCATCCAACCCCACCGCATGTCAACATTTGTTCATTTAAGTCCTTGCCAAGCGCATCAAAATTCTCTCCCTCTATTGGTGGGTGTCAGCATCATCATTACTCACCCCCTCTCTCTCTTATTAGCACTTTAAGCTCACCTTTAAGTCTCTATCTCCTACCTACTGTACATCATAAATGTGTGTACTTGAAAGCAATTCATTCATTCCATTTTTATTTTAGATTTTAAAATAACATATCTTTTTTTATACAAGATCCATTTTTAAATCTAACATATCTTTTGTAATGTGTGAATTCTTTTGAAATCTACTCAATAAGATCTTTGAAACAAGATCCATTTTGAATATGAAATTTTATTTTTCTTTGTCAAACGATAACAGATGATATTATTATTCCACTAAAAGAAAAATCACGAGGAAGACTCGTCCCTAATTAGGGAACCAAGCAACCACGACGGTGGGGATTCAGTCCAAAGACTATACCCCATACCAGCTAAACCTCTACCAGCCAAAACATGCGCTACTGAGTTCAAAGATCTACAAGAAAACGAAAAATTACACCATTGAAAACCGTTGCCCATGATCTTCACATCGTGAATAAAGACCCCCAGTTCCTGGCTAATGGAGAGTTGATCATTGATCATATTGATAACCAGTTGGGCATCGCTCTCCACAACCACTGCACCTAGTCCAAGTTGACGTCCGAGACCGAATCGCCACAGCTTCAGCAACAGCTGGGCTAGTACAATGAAAAACAGACCCCATAGCAGCAGCAATGAAAGTCCCCGAACAGTCTCTGATCACAATACCAAAACCCCCTTTCATGAACTCCTTCTTCCATGCACCATCCACGTTGATCTTGACGAAGCCCTCCGGCGGCCGTTGCCACAATCTGCTAGACACATCCCCTCCTAAAGTCGATAATGCAACACTCATGGGGTTAACAGAGATATATTCATGAAAACAATCCATAGCCCTTTTGCAAATCGTCCCAGGAAGAAACAACTTTTGCTAAAAAATAGCACCATTCCTAGTCTTCCAAATATACCATAGCTAAATCCCAATTAAGGATAACCACCACCTTTTATTTGAAGCATTTTGCCATTTTAGACCCAAAGCATCCCACAAAGCAGTAAAAGAATTAACTTGTATGCTCCCCGTATCCAATTGAAGGGGTGACAATTGCCAAACTTGCCTCGCAAGAGAGCAACTACAAAAGATGTGCACCGCTGATTCCGTATCGTCTCCACATACTGGGCAGCTTTGGTCATCCACTACCTTCCTTCTATGCAATTCCCTTTTTTGTAGGCAGAATGTTGTGGCAGCATTTCCAAAGAAAATGTGAAATTTTCTTTGGAACATGGAGCTGCCAAATAGTTCTCCACCGCTTATCCGCATTGTCGTCCCCACTGGAGCTCACCTCATTCTGCCCCATCAACAAACCTTGGCGCTTGAAATCTACCACTGACATATAACCCGAACTAACAGAATATTGCCCATCCCGAGAGAAATGCCAGATTAACGCATCAGGTTTATTTGTCCAGGATAACGGTATACTCAGAATGCATTTCGCATGATCTTGATCAAACAATCTCGTAACCACACCCTCTTTCCATGTTGCCGATTCAGGATTAATAAGTTGATTAACCATCACAAACTCTTCGTCATCCACAATCCGTCGTGGTTTGAATACCCCCAACATTGGCATCCACGGATCACTATCAATACGCAGCCCCACTCCATTGCCAATTGACCAGCGTAGACCAGTAGCTAGAACCTACCTCCCTTCCCAAATACTCCGCCAAACCCACGATGGATTACTCCCAGGTTGCGCCTCCATGAAAGACCCATCCTTGAAGTATTTACTTTTAAGAACCCGAGCCATTAAGCAATTTGGCGAAACCATCAATCTCCACCCTTGTTTTGCTAGAAGGGCCAAATTATAAGCACTTAGATCTCGAAAACCCAAACCTCCTTTAAACTTGGCTTTGCACAGCCTGCTCCATTTCATCCAATGAATTTTCCGCTCATTACTCTTTTGACCCCACAAAAAGCTAGCCATGGCTGCCTCAATCTGATGGCACAAACCCTCCGGCAACTTAAAACACGACATTGCATATGTGAGGAGAGCTAGTGCCACAGACTTAAGAAACACCTCCTTCCCAGCTTGTGTGATAAGCTTCTCCTTCCAACCAGCCAGTCTTTGCAATACTCTTTCTTTGATATAGGAAAATAAAGCCGTCTTAGATTTACCCAACTCAGCCGGAAGCCCCAAATATTTTCCCAAATCTGCCCGAATAGGGATAGATAGTATACCACTCAACTCAGTCCTTAATCCAACTCTCGTATTCTTGCTGAAAAACATTGAAGATTTCTGATAGTTGATAAGTTATCCCGACGCCCTTCGATAATCATTAAGGATTGTGCTAATAGCTTCCAACTCACTCCTTTTGGCTTTACAAAACACCAAAGTATCATCAGCAAATAATAAATGATTAATAGAAGGGCTGCCCCTGCAAATACGAAGTCCATGGATGGCATTCCTAGCTTCAGCTGCGCGTAACATTTCCGACAAACCCTCCGCACATAGCAAAAATAAATACGGAGACAATGGATCACCTTGACGCAGCCCACGAGATGGGGTGATATACCCAGATGCCTGCCCGCTAAGCAATAACAAGTAACTCACTAAAGAAATACACCCCATGATCCACCTAATCCATGTCTCCACAAAACCCATTTTGCGCATAACAGCCTCCAAAAAACCCCATTCCACACGATCATAGGCTTTACTCATATCCAACTTTAATGCCACTGATTGGTTACCCCCATATCGACAATTTTTCATATAATGCATTGCTTTTTGAGCCAGAATAGTATTATCGGATATCATTCGCCCAGCCACAATTGCACATTGGTTATCACTAATAACACTTGGCAGAAACCGTTTCAACCGATAAACAAAAACCTTCGAGAGCACTTTGTAAACTGAATTGCAGAGGCTAATAGAACGCAATTGTCCCATAGACATAGGGCACTTGACTTTTGGAATAAGAACAATATGTGTATGATTAATGCTCCGCAAAAGATGCCCCGAATGACAATAGCTCCGAACTGCATCCACCAAACTCGGACCAACCATAACCCAGTTGTGGACACCCGTCGGGCGGCCGCCCACACGATGGTGTTTCGATTTCGATTTGAAAAGTGATTTTGGAGTCTCCACCCGGGTTTAAGGAATGAACCTGAGAAACCAAAAAAAATGACTATTTATGCCCAATGGTTTTGAAAAATGGTTTTACCGGTCGTGCGAAAAACCTTTTATTTCCGGGCTCGAGGGTTTGGTTACGAGAGGGGAAGGGTTTTAATGCACCCCCCTCGCCCGGTCCATGAACCGGTCTTTACTAAATAACTTGTGGGTTACAGAAAACGTTTAGAATTTGGTTTTAAACATGGAAACGAAATAAAGAGCATGTACACAAGATAAACATAATCTATGATGCTACGGTGTATATACGATTACAATAGCATGATGATGATGACGTATGATTGTGATATAAACAAGATTATGAATTGACAGAATGAAATGAAGACAGAAAATGTGGTTAGAATGAACAATGAGAGCAATGAAAGATGCAGCAGCTGCTAACCAATCTGTTAACAGAACAGAGGTTGGGTGCCCAAGGTGACCTTGGGCGCTCAAGGTCTCTCAAATTCAACAGCTCATCTCTGGCCTTCTGGTTTCAAGAATGCCTTGTCTTGACCACAAACATTTTCTAAAACTGGTTTTCAACTCCAAAATATACTTTTTACAAGGCATTCAAGAGTGATTATCAAATAGAAATAGAGATTTTTGACTATTTTGCTTTAAGAAAGATCAGTAAATGAGATTGAGCTTGAATTGAAAGAAAAGAAGAACTGAAAACAGATTAATGAACAGCTGAGATGAACACACTTGAGATGGCAATAATCATGGCAGAATGAATGAAATACATACACTGCTCAGAAACCACCTTGAGCGCCCAAGGTGAGGTTGGGCGCCCAAGGTGACCCCTGGTTCTCACTTGTTTTCAATCTCTTTTGTTTTATTATTCATGTATTCATAACCTCTTCACCAAATGACACTTGAATAATGATTTTCAACAGTAAAAGAAGAATGAAAGGTATGATCCATGAACAATAAACAAACTTTATGGCTCATTAAATTGATTATTCATGATGAATAAAGAAAAATGTGAAGTGAGAGCATGAGAGAGGTGAGATAAGCTAACATAAGTACTTAACAACACACACACCCTTCCAAAATGATGATGAGATGATATAAAATGATGATTAGAAAACAAAATACACAAAATATCAATCTGTCCGTAGCTTATTTGCAAATTTTGGGCACTGTAAAGGCAGAATCTGGAAGAGAATAAAACTAGAGAGTTGTAGATCTTCAAATTATCTACGTTTTGATATATAACTCGTCAAAAACGGAGTTTGGTGTAAAAAGTTATGCCAGAAATACCAAACTGGCTTTCTGGTGTAGGCTTGAGCGCCCAAGGTGAGGTTGGGCGCTCAACCCCTGTAAAACTGGAAATTTTGAAAATATTTTTCTTGACTTTTATGACCTTGTAGGCTCACAACAAGTACAAAGAACTTGTGTGAACCTACTGGTCTCCCTCAGAGGGACCAAAACTTGGATGGATTGCTTGATTTTCTACCTTTTATGCTTGGACTTGATGTTTTGGTTGGTGAAGGCTTTGGAGATCAGTTTATGGACTCAAGACATTTGGTTTTGGTTGTATTTGAAGTTGCTTAGACTGATTTTGGTTTTGCTTTGAAGGAATGGTGGTGTTCAAGGCTTAAAGATGGATTTTTGGTGTGATTTAGGTGGGTTTTTGGTAAGGTGGAAGAGGATGAACGAATTATGAGTGTAAAAGAGTGAGAGAAGAGTAGTTTAGATGTTGGAAGTGAAGGAGAGGGGTGAGAGAGGCAGTAGGAGAGTGAGAGAGGCCAAAGGGAAGGGTA
>JAXBDA010007867.1:0-16378 GCA_036023075.1 Gaultheria prostrata
CCATTGAATCCTTGAAAGCAGCAGAGACATTATTATTGACCTTATGTAGCATCTGGGAACTGCTATCCCAATCCTCTTCAATAATATCAATCAAATATTTATGATAATTTATTTCCAATTGAATCTTGTCCACAATCTTGTGGGGTATAGGTGTTGCAATCAAAATTCTACCTTTTTCGAAAGATAGAAGTTTTAGGGTGCTTTCATCCAATTCCATGAAGATGCCCCAATTCTCCCCAATTTTCTTGAAAGTTTGTATATCTCATGCATTGAGAGGTACACCTGTACAAGATAACCAAACAAACCTTTCCTTTCCTGCAGCTTCTCCCTTCCATGGTTTCATGCTTTCAAACCAAAGCTCCCACCAGTTTTCTTTGATTGATTTATCCCTTGCATCAGAATTGAGAAAAGTTAAAAGAATGAATCTGCCACCCATAGTTCTGACTTCAGAGATTTGTGATTCTTCCCTTATTAGCACCTTTGCTAGATATTCAATTGGCATCGTTCTATGTAATATGGCAACAGCACTTCTGCATAGCCACCTATTGCCAGAATGATCAATTTTGATAGATTTGGTTGGCAGAGCTTGACCTTCCGTACCAGACACAGCTTGAGCATAAGATTTACCTCTATCAAAAGTTGCATGGGCAAACGAATTCTCTTGTGCTAGGTGGTTTGACTCGGCTTTTTTCCATGACAGAGCACCTTTAAGGCTCGATTCAGCTGTACCTATGGAAGATCTGAGGTGATTACCATTGCCCCATTTGAGTTTTGAATTGAAAGATGCTGCCTTAACGAAAAGCTTGTAGTCACCCACTTGCAAGCCACTAGCTTTAGTAATCGCTACTTCGGCAGAGATGGGACAATCGTAACGGACGAAACCGAATCTGCTACCTCTGATGCTTCTTTTAGCTGGGATGTAAGTCTCTTTCACAATCCCATAATTGGTGAAGGTTTTTGAAAGCCAAGCACGATTTGCCTCTTCAGGAATATTGTCCACAAATAAGGTGATGAGATCCTTTTTGATGAAAACAAATGGTTGCTTTCTCCCCCTGTTGACAGAGATCCAATCATTGACCTCATTTACCTCTATGCCTTCATTTCTCCACCTTTTCTCTTCCATAACATAAAAAGAAGCTCACCAGATACCCATATTCGAAAGCCTTCACTCGAAATCACACAACAGAGAATACCAAGAACCTTATCGATAATCACAAAAACTAGATGCTAAACAAATTCGATCATCCACAAACAACACAAATAGAGTATAAAGCAACCAATACGCAACAAAGCAAACGGTCCCAGCCGCCTATAAAGAGGTAAAGGAAACGGTCCTGCCGCCTACAAAAAATTACCTTGAAGAGATCTAGAAACAGCAGTAACTTCAGCAAGGAAATGGTAGAGAACACCAGATCGAGCACCGGAGAAGACCCAGAAATTGAGAAACCAAGAGGTCTGAGCACTGAAGGATTAGCCCAGCCGGCAGCCGCCGCCGGTGAAAACGGCGCAGGGAAGCGGGAGGGCTAGGGTTTACATGAAAATTCTCATTTCCAACAAATAACAAATCACTTGTCTTCATAGGTTAATCATCCATAGTGTAAAGTTCTGTCAAAATAGAACTCCACATGGTAATCTACAAAAAAAATTAACGCAAAACTAACAAATGGAAAAAGGTTTTGAATGTAGGCAAAAAAAAAAAAAAAAACCATTTGATTTATTTTTGGCCAAAGCACCCCTAAGTTTTACAAGGTTTATGAATGATATGATATACCGATTTATTAGATCGAACTATAAAAAAATATTGAATGCATAACTTTCTGGCAATGGTCATCAAATACTTTAGTAATAAATCATTGTGCATCGCACATATATGTCAAGATTCATTACAAGAAAAGCAATTTCCGTGACTACGTTTTAGTCGTCGCCAAAGGTACCTATTTGGTCGCCAAGAGGTCTTCCGTGACTAACTTCTAATTGGTCGTGGAAACCTAGTCGTTCAAAGGTATTAGCGACCAATATTTTTCCGGTAGACGAAAGCGAGATTTAGTGAGTAATTTTGTTGCTGACGAGTTCTTGTGGTGACCAGCCAATTCAGTTGCCTAGGTTAGTCACAAAAAGTCATCTTTGTTTGTGACGTAAAACTATATTAGTCACGGAATATCACTCTTTTCCCTATCAAATGGATTGGTCACCATATATTTTCTCCAAAGCGGTGGTCGCCGTAGGCTTATAGGTGAGTTACCTCTTGGAATTCGTAACCAAACTCTGGTCGCACAATGTTTTGAGCATATTTTAAGATATTGCTCCATATATATACCATTTTTATTCTGAAGTTCTGTCGGACCGCTTTTCCACCAACTCTCCAAAAACCAATTGGTGTTAGAAAGCGTTTCAATTAACTTTTTTATGGCATTCGACATCACACCCGCGAGTCTGTTTTTAGAGCGGTTGTAGAGAGTGATATTGTCTAACCCAATCTATGGGGGCACTCCGGGCCCAACAATCCCTCCCTCACAATGACGCTGCCGTGACTCGAACCCATGACCTTCTGGCTCTGATACCACTTGTCGGACCGCTTTTCCACCAACTCTCCTAAAACCAATTGGTGTTAGGAAGAGTTTCAATTAAGTATTTTATGACATTCAATATCGCACCCGCAAGTCTGTTTTTAGAGCGGTCGCAGGGAGTAGCATTGTGTAATCAAATCCATGGGGGCACTCCGGATCCAACAAATTCTACTGTTGATAAAGAATCTTGCTCATATAACTAGTATATTGTAGATAAGGATATTCACAACCTGCTTAATTTGATATACAGATTATGCATCGTCTGAACAACTTTCATATGATAAACCTCCGAGGTTCTCAAGTAAAGTGATCAGATTAGCTTTGTCATTCTTTCTTTCTCTACTCTGTCATGTAGACTCAAATCTTCTTCTTCTGCAATTTGTATCTTTGATCATTACACAAATCCACTATTTGTTTTTGATTTTGACAAGTGACACGTAGGAATGTTATGTCAACTAAGAATATTCTTCTCAAATAGCACAACCATGACATACAAGAAAGTGAACTCTAGAAAACAATTCAAAACATTGAGGAAAAATAACGCCACATAGTTGTATGCTCGACCGGGAAAGTTTTGAGAATAAATAAATGTAGAAAAATCTATGATACAAGAAAAATTTCCAAGTCTCCAACCCATGACAGTTAACGAACATCAAGTATGAAAGAAATATCAATCCTACGTACCTCCCTGTTATAACCCTAAAAGAAGAGAGTCACTTAGGGATCATATTTTCCCTGGAAATATCATTTTCCTTATTTAACATTCATGCTTATTGGTGATGACCTGGGTCTTATGTATTAAAAAATTTGACCTAAAAAGCGTCGGCCCCTAAATTACACAGTACAAGTTGGGGAAAGAAAAACTTACACAGCCAGTGCGCTTGACAAGATCACTAGTATAATAAAGCATGGCTAACTCCTATCTTTTTTTGTGGATTAGCATCAAATGAAAGACAATTTAAAAAAAAAATTAAAGAGAATTTTATTTACTAGCCAAGGGTGTTCAGGTTCACCCTAACTAATCCTCGGAATAGATAGAATCCTTCCTCCCATAGATACTCAGGCAAGGTAAGCCCTTAGGCAACAGCTCTTACGAAGTCAGTACTGCATAAATCAAAGTGCATAAATCAAAGTACGTAATACTTAGTAGAATAAGGCTGCAGGTTCCAGGAAAGCTATTGAGAAGCAGAGGAAGAGGGGAGGAAGGAAAAAGAAAAGTCGTGCTTCTTTCAGATCTGCCGTTGCTGCTGCTGCGTTAGCTTCAGAAAGCTCTAATAGCAAGAACAAGAACCACCTTTCTGCGGCTAAGTCAGCCTTAACCCTTAGTAGAATATTGGGTGAGGATTATATCGGAGACGATGATGACTATTTAAACAGAATTATGGCTATGGAAGCAGAGGATGAAGTAAGGGCTAGTAATCAAAGGGCTGGGTGATTGGGCGCTCTGTAGGTGGTCGGGTGCTTTGTTTTTGTTGTTTTTAGGTGTTTGCGTGTTGGGTGTTTGTTTGCTGCTTTAGGCTTTTTGGGGTTTCTTCTGCCTGATTGGCTTCTTGCCAATTGGGGTTGTTTTCTTTCCCTTCTCAGGTCCTAGCGGCATTTGATCTTCCGTGAGTGGGGGTTCCTTTTGGGTTGCTCCTGCTCCGTTGTGATGCTTTGTGCTTTGAATCCCTTTAATCTTTGTAATTTGTTTCCAAAGATTAATAAAATCCTTTCTTCTTTCAAAAAAAAAGTACGTAATACTTATCCATTAATCCAATATTGATCCCTTGAGGTTTAAAATCATGACTTGTCATGCATGCATACGAGAGTCGTAAGCCCTGATGAAACCTTACAATAATCAAATCAAATTAGTTCGAATTAGACAACTTAGAGACGTCAGAAATTACTAGTGGTTTATAGACAGGGACGGAACCACTTGAATAGAAATCGGGTCATTTTAGTCCAGTGATTTAGATAAGTATCTAAAAATATCTCAAACACCACCATTTTGCACCCACTAAAAAACATACGTACATTTTTATGATTTTATATTTCTTAGGTAGTTTAGATCTGAAAATTTTGGCTCCGACCTTATCTAGAAAACATTGTTTCAGTAATGTTGTTTTACAGAACTTCGTTCCAAACATAAAGATATCGTGCATGAATGAAGGGAAAAGAACCAAAAATCGTGAATGAGAGACTTGGTTCAATTCAGTGGCTTGCCACTTTTACCCAATTCTCCCAATTTCGCCTCTGCCAATTTCGGCATTTCCTGATTTTGTGCTGCCAATTTTGGATCCAAGCCATCTAACAGTTTTGAATTTTTTTTTTTTGGCGGTCTTGTAAACAATCAATCTAATTAATTTTCAAATCTTGCGTTCAAGATTTAGGACCGTAAATACTAAATGAATTTTTGTTAAAAAGTTAAATGACAGTGTACTTGGTATTCTCGTTATTTGAATAGCAGATATTATAGGTCAAAAACTCAATTCATATTCAAAGACACGAACACGACACTCATGTATAGCACCAGTATAAATAACAAATACTCCTCAGCAGCTAGACGTTATACTAATATCATGTCTGTCCCACCAACAAATAGAAAAAAAAAAAAAAAAACCTTTTCTTCTTATGCATATTTTTGTCCCACCCCCACTGCCACAGAGTGCACTACATTCATTTTGACATTGCATTACTTTATATTTTGACTTTTATATCTTGCAATATAAGTAATATTATGCAGCCAAACATATCCGCGAAGAATATGTTTGAAATAGTTTCGGACGCATCAGTTGATGTGCCGCATATTTCTGTATTCGAAATTGATACAAATAGAAAGTCACATTCGAAAGTTGAGTCAACTTTCCCATAGAAGAAAAATGAAGATTTGACTTTTCATTAGGTAATTTAAACATGAGCTAAAGATCTTCCAAATCTATTGGTGCCACATGGCATCACTTAATTGGGACGATCCAACAAAATTAAGTTATCAAAGTATATAGTACGTATATGTTTCTACACTAACTGTAACGATCCACCCCAGTTGACATGCAGGGCTGGCCCTGAGGGCAGGTTGGGTAGGCCTAGGTCTGGGGCCCACCAAAAATAGACCATTTTTAGGGCCCCAATTAGGTATATATATGTTCATAAGAAGTAACAAATACATAATGTTGCGCCACAAGAAATAGAGAAGCATTTGGCCCATTGGAAAGGCTTGTGCGTTTCTTGGTAAATGTTAGGGTTCGAATCCCTTGGGCCCTTCTTTTTCTTTTCTACCTCTTTCCTTTTCTTTTTTCTTACCATAGTCAGTTTTCCTTTTTTACCTTCTCTTTCTTTTCATTTCTTTTTTTTTCTTACCATGAGTCAGTTTTTCTTTTCTACCTTAACTCTTTACTTTATTTATTTATTTTTTTTTCCTTTCTTACCATGAGTCAGTGGAACGACTGAACGAAATAGTTTTTTTTTTTTCCTCTTTCTTCTATAGTGTGAACATATGCTTCCACCACATCCTTATTGTTTGTCGACATTTTAAAAAAAAAATTACCGGTGTCGTAATTCGGGAAAACATAAATAAAACAATCTGTGCTATTCATAAAATGTTCACATCAATTTGTCAATTTCAATTAATTTTCTAATTCTTGCAATAACAATTACGACCGAAAACTATTTTTTATCAACATGAAGACACGAATTACAAAAAAGACAAAATATGAAACACGGTATTTATCATTTGAAATAAAGGTTGGTTCTTTAATTTTTTTTCTTTTAGAAAAAACATAGGGCCCTGGTTTACATTATCATCTGGGGCCACGAAAATCTCAGGGTCGGGCCTGCTGACATGCTAACTGTAAGCTCCAAAGACCGAGCTCTTTTTTGGTTGGCAGTTTCATGACCAAAACTCACATTTGCGTATATTTCTTTATCGAGTTGTATTTTTGAATTATTTCTTTTAGAGCGTCTGTGTGGAAATAAATCAATTCATGTAATTTGTGCTTGGAGAGTGATATAAGTTCGGGGCTAGAAAGTCGCTCCAGCAAAACTAAAAGGGCTTAAGTGATATATTGCCAATTAGGTTGATACAGCTTCTTTGATGGGAATAACCGCTGCCTTAATATCATATATATATATATATATATTAAACAATTAGGTCTCGACAAAGTACCACCACCGTTTATCATTGGTTCGAAGCTCTTGTTTACTGCCCATGATCCGTGAGAGAAGAGCGGTATTTGAACCTTGAAGAACAAGAGAAGTCGATGACGTCTCAGTGATAAAAGGTCAACTTCAAGGGGTTTCTACTTCAACAATCGATCTTTAATTGAATCCTTTCGTGGAGTTCGAAAGGGTTTTTGGAAGGCCCGAGGATTCGGGATTCGGCGATCATGCAGGGGTACGATGAACGTGGATTCGGCAGGTAATTCTTAGGACTCGTGGTGAGGATACACAGTCATTATTAAGATTGCTTGTAATCGTACATTTATTTTAGTGCATGATTCCTTCCCGTGGTTTTTACCCGTATTTGGGGTTTTCCACGTAACTTTGGTGTCTCGTTCTTTAATTGATGTTTGTTGTGTGATTAAGGTTATCTGGTAAAGCGAAATTGTTACTCCTAGCATCACTTTAGAGATTTCACTAACTTTTCGCCTAACCATGTGGTTCAAAAGATTAACTTCGAGTTATTCAGTAGCTGGTGGGACTTTGTGATATACCACATGCAATTCTCACAATTTCCACATCTAGCCTTTGTGGGACAACTCCTCCTTTAGTAGGTTCTCACAATCTCTCCATCTTAACTGCAACTTCTTCACTGTACCCCGTGGTCCATTACTCCCACCCACCAAGCGATGCGAGACAAGACTCTCCTAAACACGACAAGCTCCTCTCTCAGATGGGACCCACCCAAGCACCTCAAGCTCCTCCTTTGTCGGCCCCACCCGAGCACGTCTCCTTGCGGGACCCACATCACACTTCCGGTTGGTGTTGGCCAGTGGCGGCTCTAGGAATTTTGAACAGGGTGTTCAAAAATTACCTTAACTCTACTAGTTCTATTAACTGGCCATGCTTCTTCGGGCTTGAGTGGCCTATGATTGTTGAGGGATGCCAACCTCATTGGGATTCTTCGATCTTGTCGTGATGTCGTTTCTGTTGTCCTTTTAATCTTTTGTATCGATTGCATTTGATTAATAAAATCTCTTTTTCGCCGTTCAAAAAAAACTGGCCATACATACACAATTTTTTCTATATTTATTTGCATAACGAGACCAAATAATACGAAAAAATGTAAGATATATGTCATAATTGCATATTCTAGAAGAATTCTATTTTTTAGGCCAATTAAAATTAAATTGTCACATAAACACATTAGTTTTTATCGTAGGAAATTGTCTGGCAAATAGGTTCCACGGATTTTTTTTGACTTATACTATTCTTTTTGGGAGATGTAGAATTTTTTAGAGAATAGTCAGAGCACGAAATCCATAACAATAGATATATTTTTCTCTCTCTGCTTTTTAAATTTTTTCATTAAGGGTATGTACTTTGTAATACATTAGGAATACGAATGACAAAAAAAAAAAGGGAATGGAGAAGATAGAATAATACTAGTAATATATTGCAGGGTAAATTTCACTTACCTCCCCCTGAGGTTTCTAACAATTACAGGGATCTCCCCTAAGATTTCTGAAATTGCACTGACCTGCCTTACTTTTGAAAATAAATGTCACATACCTCCTCTGCCGTTGACTGCCGGCCGTTAGAAAAGGTGACGTAAAATGATGTTTCGATGATGTCATGCCTCTCTCTCTCTCTTAAAAATGTTTATAACTTTTTTATTATATATTCAGTTTTTATGAAATTCATATATTTAAATCTACTTGAAGAGATCTACAAAATGAGATTCATATTGAATGTGAAATTATGTAAAAAGAAAATCTTATTTTTTTCAATGGTAATTTTAATTAAAATGTTACATAATTTAAATTTTTCAATGTGTAAGTCAAAATTTTATGCAAAAATTGTACGAAACATCATAAAATACATTCTTAATTAAATGAACATGGTAAATTTGCAAGTCCATTTTTCTACTTATTGGTGAATTTATCCCAATAAAATTTCAAAATTTCAATGCAAATTTTTACTTTTTTTAGGTTTCTTTTTCTTTCTCTAAATCTAAAGCTCAAACTAGACTCCTTTTTTTTTTTGCATTAGAGGTAATAATGGTCTAAACTAAAGACAAACATCCTTTTAGGAGAAACAAACATTTCGCATAAAAAAAAATATTAGCATGAAATTTTTCGGATTATTCTTTTACACAAATTCAAGGATCCCATTGAGAAAAAAAATAATCCAATTGTTTTACAAAAAAAAAACTCATAAATACATTATTTTTTGCGTGCATAATGCAAATGCAAGGATGGAAATGAGGTGGGTGCTATGCACCATGCTGTGCACCCCTCAGCCGTCTGAGATAATCCGGAGCTTTTGACTCAACGTTTGATGCCCCCGAGTAGTACATGAAAATCATTCAGTGGTCTTGAGACAACGTCATGTGGTACTTCAATACTCTTTCTCATCACATGTTTATGCGAGGTTTGTATATATAGTTCTTAGTTTTGAGCCGCATCAAAATGTGCAGTAATAAAATGTGTTGTGCGTCACGTGGTGGTGCCTCAAGAACATCCAATAATTTCTCAAGTAGTATTGTTAATTAAGGGAAAAGTCCATGTATTGATATACAAAAATGTGCATGTAGTACTCTTTCAGTGGTTGAGTTTATCCATTTAATACAAGAGGTGTCAAAAGGGTTGTGTCGTGTCGTCCTAGTCTGTTTAGTTTCATGCCAAACGTGTTTCGTATTGTGCTGGCCCATTTCAGAATCTAATCGGCCCGGTCTTGCCTATGGACACGCCTAACTCCGCGCCGTACTCGTGCCCGTGCCAATTCGCGTGTCACGCCATGCCCGTGTTCATTTGGGATTTTTTTTTTAATCAAGTGTTGTAAAGACGAAAAAAAATCTTTTAGGCCGAATCTTTTTTCCAAATAGTTAATAAAATAAAATAACAAAATAAATGCCGTTCTCATGCAAATGCAAAAAAAAATTATAATAAAAATGTTGAATTCAATTAGGATGAAATAAAGTTTGATATTAGGACACTCATGAGGTGTTCAAATTAATTTACAGTTGTGAAGAATGTAAGATAAAGAAAGCAAACATATAAAAAGCTAAAAAGTATGATTTTTATTTATCTTATTTGTTTAATAAAACTCAACTCTCAATTATCCTAAAATCTCTCTCCCTTTAGTCACTCCCCCTCTCCCATGTTCTCTCTCTTTTCACACACTCCCTGCGTTTTTCTCACCAGTAATGCTACATACACACCTCGTGGAACACACCCCAAACCACACCCTCCACGTGTTGTGTTATTAGGCATGTCACGTGGCGCTGGGCCCGCAACAAAGACAGACTCAAAAAAAAATCTCTCTCCCTCTCTCTCTCTGCCCCCACCCCCCCAAAGCTGAACCCCCTCTCCGCCTCTGCCCCCACCCACCGCCATAACCACCGTCACCAACCCTCCACCATCCAGGAGCCCAAGAAAGGCAAGCAAGAAAATCACATTTTAAAGCTTTCCATAAGCCAGTCCTGATTAAGCTTTCCTTAGGGCAAAAATAAATCTGAAACTTCCACAATATAGTATCAAAACAAGCCCTAATGTCCATAATAGTACACTTTCACGATGGAATATTCAAAACAAAGCGCTATAAAAGTTTTAAAATCCATATAAATTAGGGAGGATTCCAATTAATTGGGAAGATCGACACGGAATCATCGAGTCGTTGAGGGGTGGCGGCTCACTTGGTTTGGTGTCATGAATAAGAACGTTGGTGTGGTTAAGGAGAGGTCGATGATGGCTAGCAAACCACAGTGGTCGATTAGCGTCACACTTTCTAGCGATCCTACCAAAACACATGGCTCTGAAGTCTGAACCTTGATGAAAGTCTGTAGTATATGTAATTGGTGGGTCCAGCCTCTGGGGTGGTGATGGTGGAGGACCGGTGACAGTGGTCGTGGAGGTGGGTGTGGGGAAGAGGCGGAGAGGAGGTTGGGTTTTTTTTTTTTTTTTTTTGGGGGGGGGGGGGGAGGGAGAGTTTTTTTTAGTCTGTCTCTGTTGCGTGGCCCAGCGCCATGTGGCATGCCTAATAATACGACACGTGGAGGGTGTGGTTTTGGGTGTGTCCCATGGGGTGTGTATGTAGCATTATTGTTTTCTCCATCCCTCGTCCATGGGCGAGGAGAGAAAGAGTTCACTATCAATGGTGAAGAAGAGATACAAAGAGCCGACTATGATCCGTAACTTTAGAGAGGCCACAATATGAGAGAAATAGCCAAAGGATAAAACCCTAGAAATCTCCAAAGCCTCTATTTATAAGAAAGTACAAAAATTAGGTCAAAACACTCTTTAAAACGCGCAGCCGCCAGTTTTCCACATCGGTGGTTCGGACCACCATGACCTTGGTCTGGACTACGGGACCTTGGTCCAGACCAGTGTGACCTTGTTCCGGACCAACAGTCCAACAAACTCCCAAAACGTTCCAAACCCGTTGGCACAGACCAGACTTCCCTTGGTCTGGATCAGAGATGCTGAAACTGACCTTTTGAACCAAAGTTTGTACCTTTCTTCGAATGACTTGAATTCAAGGCACTCCCAACAACTATAACCCTTCAAGGGAACCTAACCTTAGTCATATAATCTTTCAAAATGACATTGAACTGGTGTTTTCCATCCTTTCTCTAGCAGATTTTAGTAGTTTGAGATGTAGATCAAAGACGGTTTTACTATCGTGTTTACACACTTTCCAAACATTCCAATTGCACCCTCTTCGTGGAACAAAGTCCTTGTATATTTTTAGACTTATATTACTCCTACGTCACAAAACCACCACTATCTCACAAAACATATGGTAATAATGTATTGTAGACACCCCAATTTTGGCCTACGGAATTCTTAGACGATGATACGGACCAACAAAATACCTTGAAAATAATTTAGAAACAAATGCTCTCAAGGTTTTTCCAAGCCCAAACTCGTCAAACCAAATTCGCACACCTAATTTCAACTTGGGCACCTTAGTTTAACTTGAGCACCCAAATTCAACTTGGGTACCCAAGTTCTTCCAAGATTTACAGAGCTATCATGATCATATTCTCTGAAGCCCCCTGAATTCCCTCCGTAAATTGAGGATATTCACTGACCCCGTATTCCCTCTATAGTTCATGATCATATCCTCTGAGGCTCCCCTGAATTCCCTCCATATATTCTGGGTGATTGTTTCCAGTTTCCCGCTTCCATCTTGAGCATTTTGAATCATTTCAAGACGTCTATAAATTGCTCCTCAAGTGCTTAAACGAGACAACACGACTCACTGGTCTACCCCCTCACTCCTTCCCATAAGTTGCTAGTCTCTCTTCAAAATTCAGCCTGAAACCCTCCAAAAATCAATCAAAAATATCTTTGAGCCTTTAGAGTTAAATTTCTTCCATCTTTAAAATCCATCTACAGTTTGTCCAATAACTCAATAATCCCTTCAATTGCAAGCCAAAGTCCAAGAAAGGTATTTTGTAAATATTGTTTTTTTATTTTATTTTGAATGAGTTCCCTAGAATTACATCTCAGTAATCTATACTGATGATGTACCAAAATAGGGAATAAAAGTGATTACGAAAGAAGTTGTTTACTGATCGTTTGGAATTTACAGAATGGGGCAGAACCTAGGTACCTAAGTTCTTTGGAGGTATTCAAGTTCTGTTCATGTTGTTCAGGGAATAAAAGCGATTACAAAATGAGTTATCTGGGTTTTGTAAATTGGGGCAGAACTTGGGTACCTGAGTTCCCTTGGGGTATCCAAGTTCTGTTTATATCATTTTCCAAAAAAAAAATCGTGTTTTACTGGATGTACAAATTTCTTTAGCTTTAAGGATTAAACAGAACCTGGGTACCCTAGTTCCCTTGGGGTATCCAAGCTCTGTTTATATCATTTTCCAAAATAAAGATCACGTTTTTACTGGATGTGCAAATTTCTTTTAAAGATCAGGGAGAATCTGGGTACCTAAGTTCCTTTGGGGTATTTAAGTTCTGTTCATATCATTTTCCAAAGCAAAGATCATTTTTTTACTGGAGGTTCAAATTTCATTTAGCTTTGAGGATTGGGGTCAAAACTTGGGTACCCAGTATGCATGTTCAAAATCCATTCCAGTTATCTTCGGTCAAAAATAAATAAATAAAATGGAATTTGATTAAAATCAACATTTCAAAGTCAAGTGTTTTTATTATTCTTCTCGTCAGCCCAAATAAATAATTTCAAAAGGAAAAAGTAAAGGTTTCAAACAAGAATACATTTTTCTGTCAAATTTGCATCAATAATGTCATCTGAAACTTGGGTACCCAAGTTCTCTTTATTTTTATGAGGACATCCAATTTAAGCAAGTCAATGATTTATTTCCTTACATGTTTATTATTTCTTGCTATAATATGGATATTTACTTTACTGTAAAGTTGCAATTTTATTCCTTGTTCATACATATTTCATCATATAACTGTTCAAGCATATTTCATTGCATAAATGTTCATTTTTCATGCCTGTTTACAATTTCAAGCCTTTGTGTGACATTTTCTTGTATACATGAACAAAGTTCCATAATCAAGTATTTGTTAAAAATCCCACAAACATTAAAGTAGAGACCAATCTTGTGTCGGGCGAGAGGGGTGCCAAAAAACCCTTCCCTTCTCGTAACCTGGCTCCGAACCCAAAATCTTTTTAAAATGATCAGTTGCCAATACTTTTTACGGCACGGAAGTCACACTTTTTCAAAAACCGGTTTCTCGGGTGACTATCCTCAAATCCGGGTGGCGACTCCAAAAATAAAAAATCAAATTTTCAAATCAAAGCTGGCGAAGTCGGGAGCTCCTTTGTGGCAGCGTCCACATGTATCTTAAGATTTAAAATACCGTTCATGAAGATCAAACATTAACATGCAACTCAAAAAATTAAAAAGAGGCATACAACTGAATTACAGCCAACAAGCAGATCCACCAGAGGAAATTTCTTGGCTCCGATTAGGATATTAATTAACCAAAGAAATCTCTCAAGCATATCTTCAATTTGGTTTATCATCACTCATGTTCTACTTGCAAGTTGGTGCCCCGGAGCTAAACCACCAACACTCATCCTCGGTGTTCTCGTCATAATTATAGGAGATCGCGTATGAGCTCGAAACCGGCAATGTACTTTAAATTGAAGGATCATAATACATCTCAAAGTCACTGGCACGGCGAGCACACTCGACCCCACCACATCCCTGTCCTGCAAGTCCCTTTCGAGCTCCAACCTCGTCCAATTCTGCTGCCGAACGGGGTCCACATCCGAGGGATGTACAAGGCTGGCGTGGTTTGTTAGTTCCGGATAAGTCTCGGTAAATTCGCACGTCTCGACAGAGCAACTCTTCGGTACTGAAGTCATGAACTCACAAACTCCAGGCTCCACAGCAATATAATCACTCAATTCCCATCGGCATAATGGGCACGAAAACCTCGGCCGGATCGAGGCAGGTGGTGATTTGAAAAACTGGCGGAGACAATTAGAGTGGGGTTCGCGGTGTTGCACATGTAAGGGCGGCATCCTTTTTTGCGGTTAGAGCAGAGTAAGTGGATTCGAACCTTTACGTGATTCTGTCCCCATTATTACATGAGCCGTGGGTCATCTAATCTAGAATGACATGGCATGAAATGAAAAGTATAAAGCCAAACACAATCTTTTTATTCGTGAATTATATTCTTTATTAGATTTGCATCATGAGAGTATTATACAAGGAGTTCATGGAAGTTTTTCAAATTCTAGAAGTACTTCAAGATCTCCATCTTCATCTTCATCTTCATCTTCATCTTCATCTGGGTCATCTTCCTTGGGGTCATCTTCCTTGGCGTCATAGAGTTCATCGGGGTTATCTACCTTGGGGTCATCTTCCTTGGGATCATCTACCTTGGGGTCATCTACCTTGGCGTCAAAGAGTATCCGCACAGCTGCGAAATTTGTCCATTGTGATGAATCTACAGGAAGTTGCGCTTGCTTACTTTCGTAGGATCCATATTTAGGAAATATGAAGACATCTATCTTTCCCGAATAATCCTCCACCTTCACGTCTACATGCGAATTGGGTGGAATCTCAAAACAATGTGCCGGGTCACGTGTTCGAATTCCATGGACCCATCGATATGCTTCCCAACATATTTCCACCGTGGACTTGTTGTGGACGCGAACTTTCTCCATCTATATTCATCAGACCACACAATGCATATACAAATTAAAACCAGTATACATGACTATTAACCATAATAAAAGATAACAAAGTTTTGATTATTTTTCGAAACAAAGTTTTCAAGTACACATTTCCCAAGAATATGTGTATCTGCAATGGGAGATGCAGGATTTAACTCTTGTGTAACCCTTGAATGAAAGCCATAGAGATTGTATTTTCATCATTCAAATCGTTGCTATTTTTTATGTCGCTATTTTCACAACTTGTGTTAAAAATCACGTTGTTCGAATATCGATAAATGCGTAATTGACTTTTACTGTGGTATAAATATATAATACTCTTTTTCAAACTGGGGGTGGCCCTTGCCACCCTGTCCTTCCATAAAGCTTCGTCCCCGTGTATACCGCTAGATGTTAAATTTTACGATGAACAGAGGAAAAAAATTTGACAAGGAAGGAGATGCAGACATACACAAACTGCAAGGTTTGAGATGAGGGATTAGAAGTATATATACTCGAGGAATAATAGTCATGAAAAGCACAAATGAGGATAAAATATTGTAGAAGAAGGAAAATGCTTTACCTTTGGTTCTTCAATTTTGGAAGCCATGGCCAAGACACCTATTTTTGGATATAAAGACACACTTAGTCATGCCAAATATTTATATAGGTTTTTCCATGGAGGCATGGAGTTGTGTGTAAGTAAAATAGATTCATTTTTCTGAATTAAGGAGGGAATTTACGAAGTTATATCGTGCTATTTCGAATCACGAATAAATATTGGAAGATATTGCTATGATAATCATAAATAAAACCTTTTATTGCTTACAAAAAGAGAGAAAACACACTATATACGTACGTATTACTACTCTGATGTATATCTACACTTGGAATCTATGTCTAATGATTGCCAAAATATACGTGCTTTTTAACATGAATACATATACGTTGTTACTTTGGATCCAATTAATCATGCCTATTTCAAAATGCATATCTACAGTAAAAATCCTACAAACAAGTAATCACACTCAATTTGACAGATTTTCATCAATTAAGTGAAAGAAGAAAAGGGTAATTGCAGCCCGCGTGGCCAATGGGGAAACAGTTTATGATAATCCAATTCCCCTGATTCATAATAAACGGCTTATTTGTACGGATGGTCCCCAAAGTATGAGCGAAGTCTCAATTTGGTCCCCAATCTACAAATCGCGTCTATTACATCCCCAACGTTTACGATTTGGTTTTAAATGATCCCTGAGTCTAACTCCGTTTATTTACATCGTTAAGGGCATCCCCAACAAACTCCCTAAATTGGCTCACATCCCTATTTTAGGGTGCTAAACCCCAAAGTTAGGCTCCAAGAGACTCCCTAAACCCCTCCCTAAACCCCTCCCTAAAATAAAAAAATGAATAGTACCTCCCTAAAACCCCCCCATTTAGGGAGGCACTATTCACTCCCTACCCATTTTTTTATTCTTTCTCTCTCTTCTTCCCCCTCTTTGCAGGCTACTTTCTCCTCTCTT
>JAXBDA010007868.1:0-16375 GCA_036023075.1 Gaultheria prostrata
CGTACGAGGCGAAAACTTCCTATACGTTTCTAGGGGGGGGTATTATTCATCTACATCTATCCCAATGAGCCGTCTATCGAATCGTTGCAATTGATGTTCGATCTCGAAGAGAAGGAAGAGATCTTGGCAAAGTGGGTTTTTATGATCCGATAAAAAATCAAACTCATTTAAATGTTCCTGCTATTCTATATTTCCTTGAAAAGGGTGCTCAACCTACAAAAACGGTTCGGGATATTTTAAAAAAGGTAGAGGTTTTTAAAGAATTTCGCCCTAAATTAAAGGGAATTTAAAATTATTTGTTCTATTCGTACCTATTCATGATTCCATACCGGTTCCAAATTAGAGATAAACTAGTTCAGTTTTAGTTTGATTTAAATTCAATTTATACCAAATATGGACAAAATTCGCAAAAACCCGCCTCCTTCTGGTGCAGAGAATTCTGGTATTGAAAAAAAAAAAGGAGAGCTCCTTGACAAGATTGGTTCAGTATTGGATATAGGCTTTCCGGCAGACAAGATGCCAAAGATTTTGAACGCCTTAATTATCAAGAGAGCAAAATAACTTCGAGGATTACACCTATGTCATTTGCGAAGTCCAGCATATACTCGAGAACAATCGAGTTCTCGCTCTAGCTTTACTTTCTAAGGGTCATCTAAAGAAAGGAATGAAAGTGTTGGACACGGGAGCTCCTCTAAGTGCTCTAAGAGGTAGGGAGGATAGGGTTTGAAGGTTTCACCATGTACATTGATGAGATTAGAAACCCTTATTCCTTTTGCTATGAGAAAGCGGTGACTCCAATGGAGAGAAGCTTAACGGTTGTATTATTGCTGGTTCATTTCTTCATCAGATTGTTTGGAGGACTGAGGTAATTGGAATCTAGCAATTTAGGAATTAAAAAAATCTATAATAAGTAAGATATTTCTACATCTAGGATCCGACTTGTATCATCGATACTGATAGGAACTGAAACATTATGGCAAGCAAAAGCAAATAATCCCTGATATGCAACTTACACCACTAGCTAAGATTAATAGCGGCATAGAGGAATGTGCTTGTGGGAACCTAAGTAGCACAGAGTAGTTGTCAGAATTGCACGATTCGCGATTCGATTCTCAATTCAAGTAAAAACGATACGAATCTATAGGTGAATCAAGGTTTATCTAGAATCGATAGTGAATCATACGATTCACGGTTCGATTCACGATTCATGCAAAAACGAAACGAATCTATAAGCGAATCAAGGTTTCTCGCAATTATTACATTCGACGAATGTGAAATCACTTTAGCTGTTTTACCTTAATTTTGCCATATAAACTAGTTTTGTACCTATGAACAAAGGTAAGTGTAGCCATAAATTATTTAAGTGAGGTTTTTGTTAGGGAAAAGACAATTGCAAATATCACCATGATGCGAAAAAATGAACAAGAAAATTAAACAATCATCCATCAGTTGGTTTATGGTTTGGTATAACAAACGTCAATTAACAACTCTCACTATGTTTTCACATGGTTAAGAAACAATGCAAGACATTTACGTATCCCATTAATAAGAATTGATGCTATCTCACAATACACAAAAGAATTGGGGATCATGCCATGTTTCTTCTTTTGCAGGAAAACTCATAACATAGAGGGTAATCCAAAGAATTTCAAAAACTTAGTGTAGGCCTCCTGAATCCATGTCCATACTATTGCTTCATAGGTGAACACAAAATAATTCTCTATCTATTCGTAATGCAAAGAGTGTACCTGTATGGCTTTCAACAAGTTCATGTTGATTATCAACCACTCCTCGATATACATGTGTAAAAAGAAATGCTTGAGCCATACCAACAACAAAAAACAATTTTCTGTCCAGATATTTAAAATAGTATTAAACCTCCTCCACGAAAACGAATTCAACAATGAATGAAAAAGATGCTGCGCGATGGTACAAAAACCATTACCCTGAGCATAAACAGCAGGTAAACTACGCAAGAATTACCAAAATCAACAACGTATAACTTACAGATGTTTTTTCTTGCTTGTACTCTCTGCTTCCATGAAGTAACCAGAAGCCCCATAAATTTCTTGCATCTGCAGAATTGGAATGAGGTAGAGATAGGTTTCAAGTAATACAAAGAGGACCTAGGCCCTAAGCTACCTTTCAAGTATAATAGGTCTGTTTAGGCCAGCACTGAAAAGATTTCTCAGAAATATATCAAGATTGCAAGTTTCAGGATCAGGGTAAAGTGACGAATCAAAAAGTACCACTTTCCATTAAAAAGGAGCTGATCAATAACAGATAAAAGAAACTAACAGCATTCTGTCTCAGTGACATAAAAACCTGAAAAGAGAAACATTTTTTTGCAGCATAACAGTTTTAGCTTTCTTTGTTTGCACTTTGCAGCATAACAGTACAAACTTCCTTTGTTTCCAGCATAACAGTATACTGTTTCAGCCACTAGTGCTGCAATTCTTAATTCAGTATTTTGTAGGTGAATCCTTAATTCAGTGTATTGTCCATATAATCTCTAAAGCACAAGCGGTTTTGAAGATATAAGAGAAGTAATCTTTAGGGATAGAGGCATGCAGCATGCTAAAGAACATTCCATAAAGGTTAATAAACAGTTGAGGTTACATGCACTGGTCAATTGTAGCAACCATGCACCTGACATGACTAAAATAACAACTTTAAACCTTGTCCATTATGGTGGCACATTAATCATTATCTACAACAGCATGATTTTTTATTTATTAGCATCTGAGAAGAAAATGGGTAACCTGAAGCAAAGTAAAGTTACATTTTTCAATAGGATACCCAAATCGAAACCCATCAGCCCAACAATTACCTGCTTATCCAGCCAGACGAGATATTGCACGACAGCAGCACCATCCCTTATGTGCGCATTTTTTAACCCATCCAACTCCACAGGGTTCTGGAAAAGTTAACCACAAAGTCGGCCACAAAAAGGAAGTTATTTTGCAGAACGATAGAATATAGGTGCAAAAACGTTTTGTACATGTGACAAGCGACTTGAGTTAAACAAGGTTGCTTGGATTTGGAGCACAGTCCCAAACACATGAAAGGGTCAAAAGCTAGCATATGCTAACAAATTCAGGGGAATGACATTCAAACTCCAGTGTAAGATTCTCATCCTAGCTTTGTCTGTCATTTAGCCTCTCTAAATGTGGAGTGTGATTCGTGTGAATATCAGTTCTCTTATTACTTATCTCCAATTTGGCCCCTTGGTCCAATTAGATTTACAAGTCTAACTGGAGAAGGACCGACTTTGACTAAATCAAGAATTCAACAATACGTCCTCAATTAGAACACCAAGACCGATATATAACTAGACATAGAGCAAGCCAAAACAGATACCATTTAATTTAACTATTACTGTAAAACCCTCAAGGTCTAGAATATTTGATTAACCAGTAACACAAGAGTCCTATTTGTTCTTTAGATTGTTTGGTATTTCTTCCCAAGGTTAAAAGAAAGGGGGAAAAAATTCAGTTTGTACATGCAAGGCAGTGCTAAAGCCATATTTTTTATGGAAAGGCTGAAGGCACATAATATGTTTTTCAAAATAATTTGCACTCTTGAGAGGGGCTCTCAAACAAAATTTGCGAGGAAATATATTTCATGTTATATTGAAAGAAAAAACTAGAGCTGAAACTGCAACAGTATCGTCTATAACTGATCATATGAAGACACTGGTTCATAATGCTTCTAAGATAACATGAATCAGTACTTCTACAACAGCAGGCATTGCCATAAAAAATGTAGTCAGTAAATCTACGCAAGCAGATAATGCGAACAAAGATTGGACTCATAATTCAAGAACACTAAATTGATAGACATCCAAAATGGAAGACCTCAGAAACCTTTTTAAACACTCACTGACTCTAAACAAAAAGTAATATCATAACTCACACTTGGAAGTTGGATCGTGGCAGCAAATAACTATTTCAAAGAAAATTGGTTGTTTGTGAGCATGCAATTTTATGTCCTACCTTGAGAGCTTTTGCTAGAGGCAAAGGCGACTGCTTCAAGACAACCTGATCAGAATTCAGTTTCGAACATAAAGCAAAGCAGCATGTGCTAGGGTCAATCCAGATTAGGTTATGCGTTTTCTCATCTGATCCATTTGTACCAGACCCTGTTTCCATGTCCATCGGGCCATCGGCTAGAGTTTGATTAGCTGAAGTGGTAGAAGTGAGCTGATTCGATGCAAGCAACACCACATCAGAGCTCACTACACTATAGTCCCGTACGTCAATTCCATTTTGCTCCAAATAAGAGTTTACCTGCAGGCGCATTGCATCTGTTAGATAAACTTCACGGTCAAACATAAAAAAGTGAGATGAAATACTTAACTGGTATCAAAAAAAGAACTACGCAAAATTGATAAACAAGCAACTGACCTCAGAAGACAACTTTCTCTTGTCTACATAAAAGAAAGCTGAAAGTGATGTGACTATTGCAAAAGCGTGTACAACTGGACAATAGGAAACATCATTCCCTCGAATGTTATACAACCAAGCAACCTGTATAGAAGGAATGAAAGGGAAATGTTGTTCAGTCAAGTAACAAACCTGAAAAGAAATCCAAGATAGATTACGACTATGAACATAACTTGTGGTGTCAGAGTGTGAATATTGTCTTCATCAACAACAAAAAATAAATAAATAAATTGACCATATGGAGGCTACCGATAGTACAACTTACCTCATCAAGTGTTGTGATAATAATGGCCCGAGCTTCCTCCTCCTTGAGCTTTTGTCTCAGATTCTTCAACTTGTCTGCAACAGTACAGCCAGCAAACTCCAAAGGATGGACATTCACAGGATTATTTTGAGCCGGCGGCCGGTTTTTCCAAACTTCATCAACCAAATTCGTACACGTTTGAACCAACTTCTGTTGCTTTTTGGAAAAAGCATACTCCCATTTTTGTGCAGTGTCTACTGATACACACCAAGGATCGATACCAACAGCGGCATCTTTTGGCAGATTCTAATAAAGCATATAATAATTCCTAGGTTAGATACACAATGATATGAATAACCAGAACTGAAAGAACGTAAAGGTCAAAAGCACAGGCCAATAAGATGGTAATTTTGCTGTTCAACCGATCTATCCCTCAAGTACTGAAGAGCACCAACACATGAATGCACAATTACTAAAGAAGCTTTAACCTAACTTTCATACACACCATAAGTACATGATTAGTTGGAATACATTCAGGACAATAATAACTAGGAGTTAATGCTCCAGCACAAGCAATACAAGCTTATTATTTACAACAGTTGCACCGTTCAATGTGAGGAACTATGTTAAAGAGTTGACTCAATGCATATCTCAAACTATTGTTCTAGGACTATGTAAACTTGGCAAAGTCTGTCATAAAATTAAAAGAAAAAAAAAACATTTGCAGTTAATGAACCTATGCTAACGAAATTTTAGAAGGAAGGTGACTCACATCTGCCATCCAGACATCCACAGCCGGGTCTTCTCCCATGCGCATGAGCTTCCACTGGTCACTTAGTTCCTGTGCTGCCTGCAAGAAGTACCTCCCATCGGTCCAGAGCAGTGCTTCGTTCATCGTAACAAGCGCCAATCCTAGATGGTATTCGGTAACAGTTACTTTACAGAACTAAATAAGATTAAACTGAGCTTCAAAAGATCAATCACTGACATCTCAATATTGAAGAAAAGACAAACCCCTACTGCAAGGCATATAAAGGTAGAGATTTCTATGATGTCATGGAAATATATAGGACAAGACCACACAGGGGCATGGCAAGCTCGTTTAGATGCACACGACAAAAGATATACAAGCCCAGTTTAAAAATGGCACCATTCCAAGGAACCCAATTTCAAGTGGTGCACTTACAAACAACAAAATTTCAATAAATTGTAGGGGAATAAGAAGCAATTACATTGCCTAATAATTCAAATTTTGGATAAAACAACAATCATTCAGTCATACCAGCGCTTCCGGAGAATCCAGATACAAATTGACGCCTTTTGTCCCGTTCCGATACATATTCACTCTGAGACGATATTCAACCAAAGAAGAACCGAACATCAGTTGATGGATCCCAAAGAAAGATCCGTGAACGATTAAATGCGATTAAACCAGTTATCAGATATAAAGATTCAAAATGCTATTCAAAATTGTAGTTTTTAACCACCAGACAAAAAAAAAAAAAAAAAACATTGATCGCGAAAAAAACGTAACCAGAGAGGGAGAAGAGAGAGAGACCTGATGATAATCTTCGGAGGGTACGACCAAGGCGTCGAGAAGGGGAGAGTGAGAAGCCATCAGAGACCTCAAAGCGGCCAGTGTGTCTGCCATGGCTTTCCTCTGTTTTAGTTTCTTCTTTCTCGCTATCAATTTCGAAGAGTTCGATTTATCAGAGTGGCGTACGATGAAATAACAACAAAAAACAAACCTCCGGATTTATAGGCTGCAACTGTGAACTGTATATATATACTCGGGAAAATATTCTTGGGAACGACACCTTGTTCACTTCACATTTCCAAAAAAAAATTCAAAAAGATTCTTTCTTCATCTCTCATCTTTCCAATCATTAATCACATTTCTCTCTCTACTCATACCCCTCTCTCCAATTATTACAGCTCTCTCTAATTATTACTTTTTCCAAAAACCCATCCAAACACTATCTCAAAAAAATTTCCAAAAATATTATTCTCAAAATTCTCAACCAAACACAGCGAATATTTTGATTTTTGGGAATCATATTTTTACTTGGGAATAACTTCTTTCCAGATAAGAACATTTTCATTGTTTAGCTTATCTGCTCAAAAAATAAATAAATTTTTTTTTTCTAATTAGAGGGTGTTTGGATGCTACTTTTTGGCTTTTCATTTTCAATTTTTTGACTTTTTTTTTCAACTTTTTGACTTTTTAATTTTTTAAATTGTAGTCATAATGTATTTTAATTTTGATAGGAGTATTTGAGAAATATATACCTAATGTATTTTATAATATAAAAAATGTCTAAGAGATGTGTGCGGAATAGATTAAAGATGTTTTCCACCTTTGTTAGCATTATTCTCCTCATATAGAGAAAACGTCTTTTTGAAATACCAAAAGAATAGAATGAGTAAGAAGTTATCCATCGTAGTGGTGTCATCTCTAAACATTTATGGGATCCCCTGGTATAATCTAAAACTAATTTTTTAAAATATTTCTTCGTTTAATCTGAAAACTAACTTTTTTTTTATTAGGTTTACAATTTTGGGGGGGATTACCCCACGGTGGGGGTTGCCCAAGCCCGGAGCGGGGCTTACCCCTCAGCCAGCACTGCCAACATCGAAAACAAACAGATACCTATATATAAAATCCTTGAAAATCTAATGAAAGAGTGGAGAAAAAATAAATTCCATATTTGTTTTGGTTGGGATATTGCTCTGGTTTTTTTTTTTTTTGACAAATGGATATGCTCATTAAACACCACTTCCTATCTCCTCTCCTCGTCAAAAGGATATGTTCATTAATTACCACTTCCTATCTCCTCCCCTCTCGCACTTCTATGGTTGAGACTCTTTCCTATGGGAGAGATGATTTCCTGATCATTTTTAGGTTTTGGGAGACCCAAATTTGGAGTTCCAGATCTGGGTATTGGCTCTTTCTCTTTCTTTTTCTTTTTTTTTTATCAGCGTCTGGGTATTGGCTCTTGCACGGCAATCCAGGTCAGTTTGGTTCGAGTGGCGATCTCTAAGCTATCCAACGGCGCGATGAAAGCGTAGAGGTGCAGATCCGGTTGGATCCTACAAAAGCGTAAGACCATGAATGGTCCTTCAGCCACCCACTTCCATGAGTGGAGTTTGGGTCCGGCATCGATGTTGAGCGTCTTTTCTGTTTCTTTTCGTAAGACCATGAATGATCTTGTTTGTTAAAGAAAAAAAAAATCCTATTAATATCAAGCTCTCACTTTTTATGTTTAGGTATAGTATTAGAGCATAAAATTTGAGGTCTTCCAAAAAATTTTGATAAAATTTCAGGGACAGCACCATGAGACTATGCCACAAACCGGCAATTACATGGTGAATTCTAGTAGTTTCTTTTACCGTTTGAGTATCTAACTGTAACGATCCGCGCGAGCTGATCTGCTAATTTTTTACCTAACCACGTAACTTAAAAAGTTAACCTCAAGTTATATAGTAGTTGCTCGACATTCGTTATATATTACTTACAATTTCCACAATTGCCCGATGTGGGATATCAAACTAACATTTGCTTAATAAAAGTTTCCCTAAAGTGTTCTGCTATTTTTTGTTTTGATATTTTTGTTTGTCTTTTCTGAATTTTTATGAGATTCATATTTTACTTTTTCTCGATTAATCATCTGTCTCGACGAGAGGAGTCAATAATGACCAAAAACAAAAGAAATTCACTGAGGATGAAAAAAAAATACCAAATAACTGGTATTTCCTTGTCAATAGTGTCGTCTTATGCGAATTTCTTATCAACTTTGGTCCACATTTTCATACTTTTCTGATTTCTCTCGTCAAGACGAATGATTTTTTTATATTTTTTTTGTCATTCGATATACATCAATGGAGGATTAGCGGGGGAGTTAGTAAGTTAGTTTAGAGGGGGTCTAGAAGCTATCCATAGCCCTAAACCCCAAACGCCTCTGCCGAGGCTTGAACCCTGGTCTCGCCTAAACCCTAAACCCTAACGGAGAGCTAAACAAAATATTCGAAAAGTAAAAAAATACCAAAAGTTTAGGGGAAACTCACATTAATTAACAAACTAGATTTTTGGAAACAGAAGTGCACTAGTTTTCCCATTAATGATTGGTTAGGGTTGGTGGTAGGTCTGATAATGCCGGGCACGCATGAGCAATTGTGGAGTTGGCCATTAATGTGGTGAGAATTAGAGAGTAGTTATGTGCAAGAATGGTGGAAGTTGTCGCTGAGGGTAAAAAAAGTCAAAAAGAGGCTCCCATTTGTGGCATCCAACAGAAAAGTCTGAGAAGGGAGCTCAGTGTAATTTCAGATAAAGCAGGGGATGTTTATGAAATTATTAGAAACATCAAGGGAGGTATATGTAATTTACCTGATAGATTATCTTATGAAATCTTATTTATACTAGCTAAATAAAAAAAAAATTACTCCTTACATCCCACGATATTTTGGCAAAGTCTCCCTCTTTAGAAAGAGTATATCACGTCCAACTGTGAATGCTTTAATTTGACCTAACATTTGATTTTATGAGATATTGGTTGTGTTGCAAAACAAAAATAAAAAGAAATTAGGCCGGAATTCAATCTAATCCTTATCCAACCCAGAGACTTATAAAAGAGAGGAGTCCAAAAAATTTTGTTTGATCATTTGCCACATTTTGCCAATTTTGCACTCCAATTGGAAATTGCCCCATTGGTTTTCTTGTAATTATGCCACAATGCTGTGCCTTTTTGGTCTTTTGGCTATTTATGGCTAAATTACGCATTTAAGTCCCTGGAGGTTGTTGTTTTACGGATTTGAGTCCCTAGAGTTTGTTGCTTACGCATTTGAGCCCCTAGAATTTGTAAACCAAAATATAGACGGGCATCACACTCGTGCAACGCACGAGGCCGTTAAACTAGTGAGCCTAAATGAGTGGTGGTATTACGAATCCATGTTTCCCGTTGCAAATTTGGTCCTTACTCCCTATACATTGGTCCAAGTTTTGGATATGAACCCCTCAAAACACGAGTGAATATTTCATGCTCCTGCATCATATAATAGTTTCTCCTCAAACACATACTACTAGACTACGAAGGATATGGGCTCAGGCTCGGGCTCATTGCGTTTGGTTCAAAATTAATAGGCCCAATTATTAGTTCCACTCGTAGGAGGCTGGGTATTTTTTTTTTTTTTTTTTTAAAAAAAAAAGGCAACAAGATCTTTATATATAGAAAGCTCAACAAAGGGTACATTGAGTGGGAAAACAGGATAATTCCTAGGACAAATGACATCAGTGGCGGAGCCAGGATTTCCAATCCGGGGGGCCGTTAGACGTAAGCATTTGATAGCTCCGCCGATGCCAAGATTTACTAGACATTATGCTACTAATTTTTTCTTGATCCCAGCAGATAATGCTCTAAATTGTAATTTTATTTTATTTTTTGTACAATGTGTTAGATTTTTTTTGCATCCTCGTAAATTCAAAAGTCCGGGTGACACCTATTCTCCACTCTCTATGTTAGCACCGTCACAAAATAAAATTGACCAGTAACTCCATCAACCGCCGCTTCCTTCTTTTTCCCTTGGCAAATACCACAAAAAATAAATAAATTGGCAAGTTTGATGGATGCCGGAGCCAAAGAGAAATCTCTCTTTCACTCTACGTATAAAAAGATGAATAATCCGTAATTTATTCATACAACTATGTAAATCGACATGTTTGTGATTTCATTTTCATTGTACATTAATTTCCACCATAATCCGTAAGAAACATGCCGTAAAAATGCTAAATTTTTTAGAAAAAAAATTTAATATTCAAAGGTGTCATGTTTCTCTCCATTTAGTAAAAAAAATTTACAAACCTCTGGAGAGAGAGAGAGAGAGAGAGAGAGAGAGAGAGAGAGAGAGAGAGATATGAGTACTATGTTGGCAAGGAAAAAAGATTAAACTCTGAGAGCTCCAACCACTGAGCCAAATCCACCTACTGGTTTAAACTCTCCCTACTTTAATATTTATATTTGTTCATAATTTTTTTTTTTGGGAAGTGCGGGGAGTCAGGGCCCACCCAACCCCACTTTACATCCGCCCCTGAATGACATACCATGAGCCTAGAGAACAACCAGATCAAAAGAGAGCATCCAACAAAGAATTGGATGAGAAAGAAGAGAAAGCTGTTGTCTTGTCGAAATAGAACAAAGAAAGCTAAACTAGATATCCCTGGAAAATAAGTCTTCCCTAAATATCTCAGCACCTTCGGCCGAAAATTCAACAGGAATGACCAGGGATGGGTGTTGTGCACCCGGGTGCTATATACTGTGATGTGCACCCCTTGGCCATCCGATCATGTTTTGGATGGTCCGGATGCAGTTGACAATTTTAATTTAATTTTGATTTATTTTTACAGGTAAAAAAGCAAAACACATCCGGGCCATCCAAAACACAATTGGACAGCCGAGGGGTGCACAGTACGGTGCATAGCACCCGAGTGCACAAGCAGCACAACACCCACCCCGTTTCCTAGAAGTCTTTACTTAGAGTGAATCCCAGGATGAGAATTGAAAACTAGAAGTAAAGGTCCAAGATCACCAAAGAGGCAAACATCAATCTTCGGGCAGCAACATAAGGAATCTTCAGGGATTATAGCATAAAACAGGGTGTTTTAATTTTTAAACACCCCAAACCAGCAGCAGCATGACGATAAAGATCATCGAAACCACACCAGGTAGCAGGAAAATAAGCAGCAGACAGAAGCATATAAAACCGGCCAACTGGGCCAGGAAACCACAGTTGGAAATTATCGTTGGAATTTCTGTAAGCTTTAGTAACGGGAGATGACAAAACGACAATAAAAATATTGAGATAATTATGTAAGCACAAAAGTACAGTTTAAGAGAAAATTCATGTGGATCGAGTCACGCATAAAGTGCTCTCCTTAGAGAAATACGTCCCCGCTTGCACCAAGTTGTGTGGCATTCTACTCCCAAGATAAAACGATCCTGAAAAGATTTGTGTGCATCTAAAACTTACCTCGAACCAAGAATTGCCCGTATGCTCAAAATATACAAATTCAAAGTATGTATGAAAAATACAAAAGATGGAAACAGAGTGTATATATGTCTGTGAGAGTTTTGTTTTCGTTTCTTTGTAGAAGAAGAAGTAGTGTCTATTGCCTTTTAGTTTTGCACTATTTGTAGTACACGCAGAATCAGAGTATGCATAGTTGCTAAAAGAGAGAGAATTGATTAGGCATGTGAGATGGCAGCCGGCAGAGTAATAAAAGAGCATGGGCTGCTCCTTGAATCAAGTCCCAACGGACAGACTTAAAAGCATAGATAAGAAGCATTGTAAAGGAATCCAAAGGCATAGTAAAAATTTATATTGCCACCCACCAAATAAAATTTTAAATTAACAAATATGTATAACAACCACGACCCAGAAATGCAAAAAAAAGCCTAAGGAAACAGTCCTGATATGCAGAAACGTCAGCAGCAAGACACCAAACCTCTCCAGCAGTACTAGAATCTCCAAATAGCAGTAATAGAATCACTCATATTGGGTATCATTGGCATGTAGTATCATCCCCAGGAAATAGCAGCATCAAAATTGAGAATTAATCTCCAAGTAGCAATACAAATAGCATAAAAAACCAACTCAGCACCACCACCAATAGAGAGTCCTCCATACATCTCCTCAGCCATCTTCAAAAGCATCCTCAATACAGCAGAGATGCTGACTTTGATCCATTTATAATCTTCCATGTTTGTCATACAATCGAGGAGGGTGTAAAACGAAAAAATTATTATGTGTTCATAACATCCGAATTGCCCCAAATGCTGGTGCAAGCATCTATTTTTTCTTTTCAATGAAATGTAAATTCATCGGAAATAACGTCCGAATAACCCTTATAACTTCTTTTTGTTTTCTTTTGTTTGAAAGGTCCCTCGTAACTTTTATGGAAACACTTCTATTCAAGTGTTGCCAATATTTTTAGTTGCAGTTAGTGATGTATGAACCCCAGTCAAATGCATTGGAGTGGATGGTGTTTACCACTGAACTACTACAACACTTGCTATAAAAAACACTTCTTCAATTAATTCGAAAGAGAAATGGACCCTTTCATCTACACATATTTTACCACTCGTTAAAAAGAACCCCATTTGTCATTGCATAGTCAAATAAAAAAAGATATGCGTACGCATGTCCGTGTACGTATCGTGCACGGACGGTTCATCTCGACCATCCAAAAGTGTTTTCGACGGTCTAGATTTTAAAGACTCTATTACCGGTAATAGAGCTCTATTACCGGTAATAGAGTCTTTAAGATCCGGACCGTTGATTTGTTGGAATGGACGATTTAGATGTATGCGTACGTGTAACGCGTTGCGTCCGTTTGCATCGCCTCGTTCATAGTCAAATAGGTTGGAAAAACTAAACAGGTGGTCATTGACATTAAGTCCCAAACATCATTAAAAATGTCTAAATACACTAATTTTCTAGTGATAACAAATGGGCCTCAAAAGTCCCATTAGAAGTGATATTTCTTGTGCTCTAATTGTTAAAGGGATGAAGATTCCCTCTCTAAATTCCTTTCCAAAACAAAAGATGAGGTTTGGGCAGTTTGGAAAGAAGATGATGTGGAGGGAACCCTTGTTGAATCTACAAATGTTGAAAAAACACTCACATCACCACTCGCATTCTCATTTTTTCCATTAAACCCCTCCTCAAAAACAGCGTTAGGGTTCGGTGGCTTTCTAATGGCAGTAATCGCTTCTAACATGTGCACCACCTTCCCCATTGTTGGCCGGTGAGAAGGTCGCTCTTGGATGCACCAAAAGCCCACCTGAATGGCCCTAATTACTTGGCCCATATCCACTTCCTCATGATCTACAATCCTTTTGTCAACAATTTCCTTCACATTTCCCTTTTCAAACTCCTCAAAAGCCCAGACATAAAACTTTTTATTATCTGTTTCTGGAGAGACTTCGAAACTTCTTCTCCCACTCACTATCTCCAGTAAAACCATACCATAACCATAAACATCAGCTTTTGATGTTACGGGAAGGTTTGCTAGCCCTTCGGGAGCCAAATAACCCATTGTACACCCTCTGGTATTTGCCAAAGTTCGGTACTGCTGATGGTCATTTTTAGGACTCGCGAGTTTCGCAAGGCCGAAATCTGAGACTTTGGCAATGTATTTCTCATCCAAGAGGATATTTTCAGGCTTTATATGACCGTGCACAATGCAGTCTTGACACTCCTCATGAAGGTACGTGATTCCCTTGGCCGTACCGAGGGCTATGGTAAACCTACACTCCCAATTCAAAGATGTTTGGAACTGTTCTTCCCTTGGGAAAAGGAAATGATTAAGGGATCTATTCTGCATGAACTCGTACACCAGAAGCCTGTGACGACGTCCTTCACAGCAAAATCCGATCACTCTGACTAGATTCAAATGGTGGGTGCTACTTATAGTTGCAACTTCCATCTGAAACTGTTTCTCCCGGTGCTCAATTCCCTCGAGACGCTTCACTGCAACAACAATTTCATTAGAAAGAGTGCCTCTGAAAACAGACCCGAATTCTCCTCCTCCGATCTTATCCTTAAAACCTTTTGTGGCGGATTGCAACTCCTTGTATGAGAATTGGAGTGACACGCTAGACATGTAATCGAGAAGGGAATGTTGACCGGAAAACCCCCACAATTTTGGACTTCTTCCGCGTAACCACAACAAGAAGACACCCTCTAGCACTAAGAAACCGAAAATGGTACATATGACCACAGATTTAACAATCCATGCCTGATACCCCCGAGCATTCCTGCTAGAAATGGAAGGATTTGGTATTTTGGGGTCACAAACCTTGAGAAATGAAGTGGTACGTAGGGCCGGAGACTGATACCCACTTAAAAACCCCGGGAATTTCATGTAAATTGACCCCAACCCGTCTGCCAATGAAGTGGAGGCAATGCAAGAGCCACTGCTTAGGCAGTTCAACTGGCACGCGGCTATACCCTCAGCGAAACGTTGTGGACCCAATTCGGGAGGGTATGTCAAGAACTGTGTGTGGTCTAATTGCAACATTGTTTCTCTACCCGGACAATCCTCTATCTCCACTCTCCTCTTGCACCCTTTTTGTCTATTTTTTGGATCAATCGGCTCGAAATTCGGGTAAGGACACCCACAAATTGGACCCGAATCGTTGAAACTACAAATACCCACATCCCCACAGTATCCGAAAACTAGACACTGATTAGTAACAGCTGCCCACCTCTCTGTGATTTTGCCACTTCCCTTAGCATAGCTATAGATCCTCAAATTCCCATCAAAGTCCAATCTAAAAAACCTAAGTATGTCACTCCCTTCTGCATAATCACTGCTATAAGCCATGACTACAGGGCTCGAAAGTGACGGATCGAAGACTAATAATGTGCCATTCAATTCAAGACTTAAACTAGGTGATGTTAAGTTTATGTTGTTGAGTGATGATCTCAAACCCAAACTCCAATACACAATATAGTTATTCCATCTTAGTGTTAAATCACCAGAGCTAAGGAGACTAAAAGAGTACAACCCAGATCTCAGGACTTGGTTAGTTGCAAAGTTTTGCAAGGGCAAAATGGAATCAGTTGGGTTACCGAAGGTGGACCAAACAGAAACGGTACTGTTTTTTAGAACAAAGTTACCAGAGTCGTCGAGGGCGGCAGAGATGACACCGCGGCTGGAGGTGTCGGACTGCCACACGATGGAGCCGGAGGATCCATTGACGAGGCAGAGGTTGCCGTCGGCAAGGAACCTGAGGGAGGCAGAGGAGTCAGCAGCCCCGCCACCTTTGTTGCTGCCGCCAGCCTTCCAGACAGGGATGCCATTATAGGTGACGGCAGCGTAGTGGGCGGAGCCGTCTGATATGAAGCCGAGAGAGAAGTTTTTGTTCGGCGCAGTCCAAGTATGGGTTGGGTTTGAGGCGTAGAGGGTTGAGCCAGGGGAATAATCAACTGAGAAAACAGAGGAGGAGAGCAAGAGAGTTAATATTAGTGTAACTGGTGCATCCATCTTTCTGTCTGTCCGTCTCTCTCTTTTCTCTTTTCTCTGTTCTCTAGCTATAGACAGAGCATTCAAAGGCTTACCTACCTTGTCAAGACCTAGGAATCGGAGCTAATCTTGGACTCTTTTTTTCAACAAAAGTAACTAAGGAAAATAACAGTGGTGTCTATAGAATTGTTAAGGTCCCTTTCATACCTTATTAATACGCATACCCCATCAAACTTTTGACTTCTTTGGCCTCACTCCGGTCCCACAAGAATAATCTAAATCATTTATATCACAGGAAATAACACGTCTGCAAAATGTCAATTTCAGTAGATGTCGATGGGAACTTATGCATTTGCATCAATTCTAAGCAACCCCAACAATAACTCCTCAAAAAAGTTTGTGAACAGTGCATATATCTATTATAACTTGACACTTTCTCTATCAACACTCCAACAACACTCCCTATTACCCTCCCTATTTTTAATAAATTATAATATATGGGGGAAAAGTAAGAGAGAGACAAGAGAGGGAGAATAAAAAAATAAAAAAAAACAGGCAGCAAAGAGGGGGGAGGAGAGATAAAGAATAAAAAAATGGGTAGGGAGTGAATAGTGCCTCCCTAAATGGGGGGTTTTTTAGGGAGGCACTATTCATTTTTGTATTTTA
>JAXBDA010007869.1:0-16374 GCA_036023075.1 Gaultheria prostrata
GGACGAGTTATATATCAAAACGTAGGGAATTTAAAGGGCTACAACATTATAGTTTTACACTTTTCCTGATTTTGTATTTACGTGGCCCAAAAAGCATGAATAGTAACCTGTTCTAACAGATTTTCACCCAAAGTGGGGGATTTCAACCCAAACTCAAACCCACTTCTCAAACCCATATTTTTATGACACAAATCAACCAATAAGCATGAAAGGAAGTAGAGACATCAATTAAATCATGGATTCATCTATTAATTTCATAGATCAATGGATTTTTCTCAACAAAATTAACAAGCATGTAAGAAACCCCTACCTCTTGTGATTGAGCTTGAAACTCACTCCAAATGCAAAACCCTAACCCTTGCTCAAGATCCAAGAGAAGTTCTTCTAACCCCGGAGTGAAATGAGCACACCCACGCGTAGAGCACGAGAAAATATGAAGGTTTTGTGAAGGGATTAAGTTTGGAGCTTGGGTTTTGGCTTGATTTGGTGGAGAGAAAGCTTGAGAGAAGCTATGGAGGAAGAGAGGGAAAGCCGACTGATTTTCTAAGGGGAGAGAGATGAGCTTTTTTTCTCTCTTTCTCCGCCACACACATATATAACACACCCACACCATACAACTTTAAAATTAACCCCAAAAATTACACTACAAGCCCAAATGTGACTTGTGTAAACCAATTCCACCCCAACACTACACATCACATGTATCCTCTCATCACTTAGCTAATTTTATCATTATACTTCATTCCACATATTACCCCAACTTTATTTCTGGAAAAATAATTAAAATTTTCGGGTCTTTACAACTACTGTGCTGCCACATGGTCTTCTAGAAGCTTCCCACCTTATGTCACGTTGCCCTCACCATGTGCTCATGTAACCGCTTAACGACTATCATGGGTCGGCTCTTGGGTAGAGCCATTCTGTACACCCCAATACTGCCGTACCCGGATACTTATAGCTCTGATCCGGATATGACCTTTGATCTTACGGCCTTCGGCATTAGTGTCTCCGGTTATAATGGCCTTTATATAGGTTACGGGCAATGCTCGTCCTTCGGTCCCTAATATCTTCGACGCTAAGCCTCCTAACGCTTCACTGGGCCAATTGAAACATCTGATAGGACCTACGGTCTCTATGATGTTCGGCCCTAAGACGAGAGGTGTCAGGTGACCCTTGTGTACTCAGCCAATCCCAGTCAATTTACTTTGTGGCTGGACCACAAAAATTCGGCCCACTACACTCTTCCTTTCCCAAGTTTGCAACAACAACATAAAAAAACTCCCATAATCAGCCCACTGAATTTTGGGCCGCAGGTCTAGTACTTGTTGGTCAAATGATCGAGTACCATTTACTGGGCATTTGAAACGTTGGATCCATCGAATGACAAGAATTCTTCACAGGACCCTAGGTTGTTGGTCTCATTTGGATACAAAGTTGGGCCGACCCGACCATACCCCTCACGGATTATGTACCGATCCCGTTTATGTTGGAATGGGCTTTGGGTAGATGGTATATCTCTCTGTTTTTTTTTTTTTGTGTGTGGGTGTGGGTAATGCAAAGTGTCCGGGGCCAATTTACGTTTGGTGGTGAGGTGGACCCAAAAATTGTTAGCAAGAGAAATCGCATGCTCACAATTTTATTCCAGTAAATAGAGCACACTACTTTCACAATTAATAAAATAATGTTGTCATAACGACAAGGAATGCTGAAAGCGTTTGTAGAAAGTAGTTTGCTCTATTTACTGGAATAAAATTGTGAGTGTTGATATGGCTACAATTTTATTCATCATTAATCTTTTGATTCAGATTGCGATAGTTTTTCTTGTGAATTCCTTAATCAAAACATAAATTCCGAAGATGTTCAGTTGATTTGCTCATAAGCTGAGTCAAACATCCATTGCCACTAAGAAAATGAAACATAACTCATCATGCTATTTTACACTTGTCTCATTAAGTCTCCAACATATATATATTTTAACAAAACTGAGAAATTATGTTGGAAAATAAGCACAAACCAGTTGTTATCTAGACACCAATGTATAGAAATGTTGGGGGAAGGCAAGCAAGCCACCATTTTTGTAAAATGGGGCAACTTTATTTCATTCACGATTACTACATCCAGCCAAACCAAAAGTAAATTACCGACATACATTATTAATAGCAACGGTGCTACATACCCATAATTTTTACCTAGAAACTGTAATGAGTGGGTCAGTGAATCTGAGCCACTCATTCCAATTTTTTCTGAGTAAATTTCTGAGCACTTAGCATTTCCCTTATTAATACACAGTTAAACTACATATTTTGCCTTCAAGTACACATGAAACTACACATTTAGATATTAAAACACATTTTGCCTTTCAACTTTTAGACATTAAAGTTGACAGTGGACTGATAAGTCTGTCCAGGCTGCCAACCAGCAGGTATCACATTAGTCGCCACCAAGGTACTTCCTGAGTCTCCAGTAAGTCGAATAGAGAAAGGAGCTTGCAAATAAGATCCTGTGTCCAGTTCCCAAACAGCTCCCCACGAGTGTTGCATCGAAGTCCATGTATTTGAATTGGCTTGTTGGAGAGCCACTGCAGAGAGGTCGCCATTGCCGTTTTGGAACAAGATTACGACGGCAAAATAGTATGAGTTGGAGCCGGAATCCACGCGGAAGGTCACCGGAAATCCAGGGTAGTTGCACGGAACTCTGCTTAGACATGAATTCATCAAATAAGTAGTGCAAAATATATGTTGCAAAATAAGGGCGCGTGATTGACTAAAAAAAAGTTCGTAAAATTTGATTGGGACGACAAGAATGCGAATAATGGTAGAAATGACATTCATTGGTATGTCATTTATAATTCAGTGATGGCAACCGATCGAATTCTTATACCAGTGAATAATATTAATGGTGAAATTAGGGTCATGTGTGTTCCTTAATTAGCATTAATTAAATAAAACAAAAGCCTCTGTTAAAAAAAAAACAAGAAAATAAAAGCCATAGTCATATAAAAGAATATTACGACCATATTTGAACATTTGATATTTGCCATTTTATATAAACCAACTATATGTATTTCTTAATTAAGAGATAGTGAACCAACATTACAGAATATGAGTACTACATATTAATTAATATGGTCAGTTGTTTGGTAAAAGTGACAAATTGTCATCCAAACAGATTTGGGGTACCCGAGGTCACTACGTCCCCGTAGTGACCTCAATTGTGGGCCCTATGAAATTTTTATTTGGGATTGGAGCCGTTCATATTTTTAAGAATGTTGAGCACACTATGGGTACAAAATATTATGATCATCGGAGATTGGTAGAAACACAATTGAGACAAATTTGTCTTATACAATTGGCCGGGAATGTTGAGTAGATCATTCATGTAAAAAATCAAATTAATTGGATATTGATCGTCATATGTTCGGATACCATCTATATGAATGGCCAATATCACTTAGAGAATACATTGTAAGACAAATTTGTCTCAATTGTGTTTCTACCAATCTCCGATGATCATAATATTTTGTACCCATAGTGTGCTCAACATTCTTAAAAATATGAACGCCTCCAATCCCAAATAAAAATTTCATAGGGCCCACAATTGAGATCACTACGGGGACATAGTGACCTGACTCACTACGGGAACCCCAAGTCCCATCCAAACTTGCACCCAAAAGTAGTCACCCTACATTCAGAATTGCCATGCACGTGTATCTCATGTGACATACCAAAGGCAAGTTAAGTGAACAATAAATTTAGGAACACAATAACCAATCACAACTCATCACATATACTACGTAGAGTCCACACCCATAAATGTGTGAGACCCGGCCACATTTAGTTGAGGGGTTGTGATTGGTGTTGTGACTAGTCATTGTGTATGTAGCACAGCTGTTAAGTGTATTCACATCTCACCGGTTTTAGTAAATAATCCGGTAGGTCTAGAATTTCATACATAGTATTCTCCTGAAACTAAAAAATATTCCACGTTGCGATCCAGTGTTCCTCGTTGTAATCTTAAGTGAGGGAGATATTGAACTTAGACATTCATTATTAACGATAAAAAAAAATTTGTTACATAAATGTGTACCACCTTTGAAACAGTATTTGGAAGGTTCCAGCATTGCGCAATTGATTGGCCAGACCCGATATAGCCATGGCTCCAAAAGCAGTGCCACTTAAATCAAAATGATAGGTTGCATCCGTACAACCAGGACACGAATCCGTTATCGTTACCGTCACTGGGTTCCCCGAACACGCTGCATTTGCCGTGCATTTCACCTGAAAATTAATTTGGACACTTTAATGATCACTTGAATAAATAAGTTAATTAAGGATCAAAGAAAAATGGATAATACTAACTTAATAAGCATCCAATTACAAAGTTTTTGGCAAAGAACGGTGTGATAATGACGTTTTGAAACCATATATTAAGACATCGTAATAGAGAGTGTCTTGTTGAATGAATGTTTCAAGCCGTAAATATAGACAAATTTCATTTGGATAACAAAATAATAAAGGTAAAAAAATTCGAAAACTTAAAAATTAATGTATTTTTAGGAAAACAAATTTCAACTTTTTTGCATAAATTGGAAGAAACCGTTGATAACTACGTGTGAACTTATGGAAAAAATTCAAACTTTCCTATAAAAATATATTATTTTGAAATTCTAATTTTGGTGACCGAACAATCATTTTGGAACAGGGGCATGCAGTACTAATCACCTGATAACAAGCACCACAGCTTAAGCCTGAATTGAACAAAGAAGGGCCACCAGCAGACACTAAGTCAGAGTATGGAGGTAGACCCACCGCATTTTGATATCCACAAGCCCCACCTACATAAATATGCATGCAATAGCATCAGTAACCAATCAAAATTAAGCAACTTCATTAGGATTAATTTATTGCCTATATATACTGTATCCAAACGTATATAGTATATACATATTTGGGTTTTGCCCCGGCATGAAATCACTACAACAAATTCTAGTTCTTATTACGAAAATAAGCCCTGCAAAATGAATTTTGTAACAATATGTTCACTTTGTTGTGACAAAATCATATTTTGTAGCATCAAGTATGAAGTAATAGAAGGAGTTATTGTGACACAGTGACGAAAATTTTCTTAACATAATCCAGAATTTCTTGTAACGTGCTCCCACTAACAGACGGCGGGATTTATTACGAAAAATTAGTTAAGATGTGCGTAAGTTGTGCCCTACATCCCGAGTTAATAAAAAACAAATTACTATTGTGTTTAAACATATTACCCTCTGATCCATCACCGGTGGCGGGGCCATACCAGGTTGCAACAGCGGGCGTCCAGCCAGAACATGAGCTGATTAGCAGAGAAAACAGAGCTATGTAGCCAATGAAAGACAATGGGAAGCCTGAAACAAGAGCCATGACCAAAAGTGCCACTATGCAAATGTTGTGGATTATATTGGTTTTTGATGGTTAGATAAGTGATCACTCTTCGTATTTATAGAGTGAGAGCATCTAGTGCTTATCAGAGGACATGCACATCTCCTTGCAATTATAATAAATTCCTTCAAGAAAAAAAAAAAGAAGGGGAATTAATAGTTGACATTCTTCGCAAGGGTTCAAGTTAAACTATTAGTACTATGTACTTTATATATAGGGAATTAATATTTACACTCCCCATTTTGATATTGGCATTCCATTTTTGTCTCTATTAGGTGAAGTTACTAAACCATCATTGTATTTTGAAAGCAAGAGAAAAATATATTTATAAAGTATAAGGGTGATTTAGTAACTTCATCTAATAGAAACTAAATGGAGAGTGCCAATATCAAAATAGGAAGTGTCAATTTCACTTCCCTATATGTATCCTGTTGAAACATTTTAATAAAAAGTAAAACTATTTCGTAGGGAATTAAAAGGTATCTTCTATTTTCTTTAGTGTTGGGCAACTCAGTCCGTGGTTGGTTCAAATCTCCATAGTAGTCTCACATTGGTTAAGAAAAACTTGTGAGCACTTGGGTTGAATGATTGAATCTACACTCCGATTGATCACCTTCACGAGTGGAGGAATATTAATCTTAAGATATTGTTATCATCATGCCTCTCATTCTCATTGGCTACCTAGCTCTTTCCTACCATCCATGATATTGGGAGTCAATTATTTTATGTGTTGCATGTTGGTTATCTTACATTAATATACTATACCTCTTGTGGTAAAATGATAATTTTGAATGATATTTCTAACATATATTTCCTACGAAGATTTGAGCGATTTGAGCAACCGATGTCAGATAGCCTAAAATTTAGGAATAATGTCATATATTGTCGGGGATTGACTAATATTAATTATAGTGCGTGAAAAATTTGTCCAAACTGATATATTAGTTTGAAAGTAATAATTATTCAACGCGGGATCAACTAAAATTTATCACATTTCTTGAGTATGTTATAGTTCTCAATCGATGTGAAACACAAGCAATCATGATTTCATACAACATTCGTTTAGCTAGAGTCTCAGAGAGAGAGAGAGAGATTGTGCCAAATTCTCTCCAATATACTATACCTCTTGTGGTTCAGGCTTGATTCTTGAAACCTCCTCACCAGCAACAGTTTAGAGTTTAGACCACCTCACACTAGACACTTTGCATTGGAAACAAGGGAAAATGTTGGCTACATAATCTCAGCCGTCGGATGCGTTTTCATGTTCCATTTCATATTTTCTTTTCATGTATAGTACTGTACCAGTTATCTTGAAACAATTGTAGAAAAAACTTATAAATAAATCTAAATCTCACCCGTCAGATGCGTTTTCATGTTTCATTTCTTGTTTTCTTTTCATTTACAGTACTCAGGGGTGTTCCACTAAGATTGGTTTTTTGGTTTTTTGACTTTTTTATGTGAGAGCTCGAAAAACGCGTAGCTTTTTGTAGTTTTTTATGTGATGTATTGTGAGGGGATGACCTGTCTCGAAAAGCGTAATAAGCTGGCTTTTGGTTTTTTGAGTTAGTGGAACGGAGCCTCAATTCTTGAAACGATTGACATGGTTACATAATCCATCGATGTAGGTGGATCTGTTGAATGAAGGGGAGAAACACTGTAAAATGACCTACGGAAGTTTTGTAAGTCAGTCATTTTACGCCCATTTCTAGAAAAGATTTTATCAGTAAAATATTTTAATTCTTAATTTATACAACTAAACACAGGAAAATAGAAAAATGTTTTATAGAAAAATATTTCGCATCTAAACAAACGGAACAATTGTTTTTTTCCTTGAGGGAGAAGAATTATTACTCCCTCTGTCTCAATTTGTTTGCTCACTACGAAATTACGTGCAATTTTCATACTAAAAATTAATGTATTTATCAAAATAATTTTTGAATTTTTTTTTCACCGTATTAAAGTTTTCAATGAGATCTATCAAACAAGATCCACATTGATTAGAAAATTATTTTTGCAAATATATTATTTTTTAGTTTGAAAATTGCACGTAGTTTCGTAGTGAGCAAACAAATTGGGACAGAGGGAGTAGTTGGTAGATCAAGTGAGGCCCACCATAATTCCCAATGTTTAAGTCCATGAAGTCACAATAACCGTTTGAAAACGATACCGGTTGTCCGTATCCGTTAACCAAGCCGTTAATGGAGGTTATTGGCCGTTGAAAATCTAGTTCTGATGGTGCCACAACCGTTAAATTAACGTAAGATGTAACGATCCACGTGCGTGTCGCACTCGAACAATAAACACGAGGGGGACAGTAATTATTCTGCGAGGATTTTGGATTACGTACGGACGTCTTTTTCGCTGCAATTTTGTGGGGACACCAAATCTTCCACGGTGCTGAAACCATCCGTCAGTGCGATCTAACGGTCTGTGATTTTTTGCCCATTTCTTTCCACCGTTGGATACGGTTTCAGTACTCCGATTTATTGACCAACAGCCGTTGACTATTCGCTCTTTCGTTACTTCACACATGCACATGGATTTGCGTATAAGCAATAATCCACATGATTCAAATGTTTTTAGAAGTCAACCGGGATAATCAACATTTCCATGCGCTGTCAAAAATTAAAAAGTCCGGCCAATGCTAGCCGTGAGATTTTCGGGTTAGGGATGACAACAGTGCAATTCGGTTCGGTTCGATTATTGGTAAGACCTTAATAAAAACCGAAACATATACATAATACTAAAACTGTAACCAAAACTGGCAGGTTTTTTTTCTTCTTTTTATCTAAACAATAACTATAACCACAGGTTACCTGTTTGGTTCGATTTTTCACTGAAATTGGTACTCGTCATTTTTACTCAACCAGACGAAAGAGAAGATTTTTTTTTATTAATTATGTAATAAATAAATGCAATTAACACAGTTTATCCATCTTCCGAACACAAAGACAAAATCACCAAAGAGTTCAATATAAGATTTTCAAAATCAACGTTTAACCCTAACTAGAAGTTGTATAACTGATACATAAATATATATAAAAAAAATAGATATATTAGGGTAATTTTGTAATTATATTGCGGTTAGGTTCGGTTTCGGTGCTGTTATCGTATGAATTAAAAACCAAAACCAAACCGTCAGGTTTTTCCAAATTAAGTTACCTTTAATCATAATCGCTGTTAAAAACCGTCCCGATCAGTTTGGTTAACCATCAGCATGGGGTTGGATTGTCGACATTCCTATTTCGGAGCCCTAAGCGAGGTTAAAAAAAATGGGGCCTTCTGCATTTTCTGTATGTATATTAGTTATTCAATACAAAAGGCAAATCCCCTTCTAGTGCAGTGGTAAAAAAAATTTAACAACTTTTGTGTACTTGGATCAAGTCTCTCTGCCATCAGTTGATTACTCCCTTGTCCCACAATGTTAGTCCTCTTTCAAATATCAAGGAAAATAGTGGATTTTCAACAAATGTCATTTTTAAAGCAAACATGCATGCATCCAATGTCTGTCCTCTTATAAAGTAGGAAGCTTCAAAAGGGACAACATTGTGGGATGGAAGCTAGCAGTAACATTTTTTGTATCAATCTAAATGTATGTTAGCGCTAAAATTGAAGATAGGAAGAGTCGAACATACGACCTAATGGTAAAAGCACATACTCCTACATCTTACTGCTGATTAAAGTAGCTTGTTTGTAAAATACTTAACATACATATAGTGTTTATCATATTCTGTTATTTGGAGGTCCTATTATTTAGCCAAAACTGGGCCCAAATCGGTAGCTTCATGGGCTCATGCCTAAGGCCAGCCCTGAGTTCGACTATGGATACCCACGAAGAGTGCACCAACAGTGCACAAACAGGCCCTTATAAAGTTACGGTTTTACCCTCATATATACTTCCTTCAAAGCTTTTGGCCTCTATTTCTCACACTCATTAGTGTGTGGCTACAAAAATGGATTGAAAATGGTGTACTCATAGTTGGACTCGATCTTTTCAAATAGAGATGACAATTATATCCATATACATAGATACACGATCCGATCCGGTCATTTTTGAGGTGGATATCACCTATTTTTCTTACTCAGGCCTGGTTTCCCATTTGCTAAAATGAGAATCTTATAAAATCAAGTTGGTGATTTTAGCAAATGAGGAAGCTAGCGCTAAAATCAACCCATTTTCCTTTGCTATAAAATGGGTTGATTTTAGCGTCTGGTTTCCTCATTTGCTAAAATCACCCATTTGATTTTATGACATTCTCATTTTAGCAAATGGAAAACTAGGCCTCAATAGGATTGGGTATGATGATAATTATATAATACCGATTGGGTATGAGGAGGGTATGATATGCTATCCCATACCCAAATACCCGTACCCGCCTTATCATATCCATTCCTCATTGTATATGCATCTCTCTTGGACAATTATATTTTTCTTATCTTAGTCACTAACGAATAGGAGTAATTCTTTTTATTTTGTACTAGCCACTTAGTTGTGTATCTTTGTAGCATTCACTTGCATTTTTGTTGTGTAAATTGCTTTATGATGTTTTTTGTTATGTACTTTTGTTTGGTCGTTACATTAATGCATTAATATGCATGGAATTTTGGACATAATATTGTCATATATTTAGATATGTATTCACTAAATGACTATTACATCTCTTAAGATTTTTTTAAAAATTTAGTGATTTGCCTCTTTTTCGAAGTGTAATTGGTTATTGGGTGATACCCGTTCCACCCGTTATCCAAATGGATTTGGACTTGGTGATTTTTAAGTATCCCCAATTGGATATGCGTACAGGTATAGATTTGAGTGTGGTGCTTGGGGATCAGGTTTGGAAGGAATACCCCCGATCCAAACTGGACCCATTGCCATTCCTATTTTCAAATAGACCCGAATAGTAGTATTTACAAGATAATGATTTCATCAGTACCATTATGAGCCCATATTTTCCGTTACTGTATCCATGCTCACATAAGTGCTGCCAATACTGGCCCAATATATTTTTGGCCACAGGTCTTACTAGTTGGTCAGAAAGAGTACCAACTTAGGCATCTGAAAACTTTGCATCATTTTGATGCAAATTTGGGCCGATCATAGCTACCATACTTCCATGGATTATGTACCGTACCCATTTCTGTTGGAATGGGCTTTGGTAGATGGTACAACTCTGTTTTATTCTTCTTCTTTTTTTTTTTTTTTTGACCATTTAACACTTTGTTGCTTAGTCACGTAATCTTTCAAAATGTCATGCGTTTCCGCTCTCAAGCCTCGCATATTGTTTGTGCTTTCAATTTCCGCTCGCAAATTTTAGTAGGTTGTGATGTATTTTAAAGACACTCACGCACGCACTCCCCTTCACGCACGAGCATGCGAATTATGTACACGTATTAGCTCTGTTATCACTTTTTAAATCTGTAATGAAACACTGCTTTAAGAATTTCCCTCAATTCCTATCTTTGTTTTATATGGTGTAGGAAGAGACGGGGAAGGCGAATGGATGTGTATATGTGTATATACATATATACATATCACTTCTTAGAGATAATTTTGTTTTAGGGACAATTATAATTTTGTTTCAGGGACAAAATTATTGTAGGATGAATATGATTAATTAATAAGTTGTTGCAGTTAATAGGGGGACAGCATTAGCTGTATTATGACGAATAAAGTAACAATTAGGCCGTCTGGAAGTGTACTTAGTCAATCCATAAAGAAGTTGGTTTAAGGAAGATTAAAATCAAAACAATAACACCAATGCCACCTACTTTAATTTTTGATAATCACACCATACATACAGAACCGGGGATATGGAGTGAGTTTGCTCACTACATGAGTGTAGTGAGCAATCACGGGTACACAAAGAAAACATGAAATGGAACATGAAAAAGCATCCGACGGGTGAGATTCAACCGGTACACACCCGTCAGATGCGTTTTCATGTTCCCTTTTATATTTTCTTTTCATGTATTCTATCCAGCCTCAATTAAGAAACGTGTTGGAAACACTACCTCTAGTTTTAAGTCATAAAAAAGTACTAGGAGTATTTGGTTTAATCTCCACCTTCCATATAAAGCAGATGCCCATCCTTTTACTCGATTGTATTAATTAGAAAAATTCTCATACATTTTCCCCTCTTTGGGTGTCCCACAATCGTAATATGTTACACATTCTCAAGACCAGTAAGAAAAGTGATTTTACGATCAGGAACACCATAAGAAAAGTGGTTTTAAAAATATGTTATGCCATTTTTTAGTTTGGAAATGTCACGTCATTTTTTATTTTTGTTACGCTTTCTTATGATTAATAACATGTAATGTCATTGAGTGGTTCATGTCATAACGGGATACGGTATCCAGCAGGGACGGATCTAGGAATTCACCCCAGTGGAGACACCTTATTAATAATTATAATCGTGGAATTTCCTTAGTAAATTATCTTGCTAAATTAAGATATTCATGATGGACTAGAAGTTTATAATGCAATATACGTTTTATATAAATAAAAAAACAAAACAAAAAGATCAAAAATGAGGGTACAATCTTAGACAAAACTTTTAGAGTATAGTTTACCGTAACATTGACAAGTCGTTAGAATGATCAAGATGGTTTTATCGATGACTTCTCTTAAAATCTTTCCTCGCAACGGTTAGAAAAAAAAATCAAAAGATAAATCTTCAAATAAACAAACAATTTATAAATGAACCAGCCAATGAAAATTGAAACACAAAATTAACTCTAAATTTTTACTTTTGATATATATATATATATATATATAAGCGTGTATACTAAATAAAGCAATATATTATATAATTATGCTAAATATCTGTAATATAATTTTTTTTTTTTATTTTTTTTTTTAGCAGAGATCAGCGGGGGCAAGTGACCCCTTTGGATCCCTTGGGTATCCCTATACAAGGGGGACACATTAGCGGCTCCCTAATAATTATACATCCATTATGCCAATAATTTCTTCTTCTTTTTTTCTCCTTTCTCTCCATGGAAATTGTCTTCTGTTGGTATGACACCATCATTAGTTATAATTGCAAACTAATCATCTTTCTTATATTAAAACATAAGCGCGGCGACTATAGATCACCAACCACTCAAAGGTGGAGGAGATGTCAATTTGCTTTTTGATTATTTATGTATCCAAACACTGTGGCCTTTTTCAAGTGGTTTTATGGATTAATAAAGAAAAGACTTTGATTAGGTGATGTTACGAAAACGACAAAATTGGTGTTTTTATGCCGTAGAGCTCTTGGATGCCCCGCACTGCATCCCGGGATCAAGTCTCATTTCCCACTCCCCATATAATAGATTAGGAATGACAAACAGAAAAATAAAATAAAATGAGGCCAATATGTAATTCCTCATCAACTAATTTAAAGTATTAATGATTCTGTTTCCAATATTTAAACTTAAATAGAGTTAAATTTTATGATGACTCAATTAACAGACTCTTAACTCTAATGACGTTTGAAGGGCTGATAAACGAGTAAGACGAACTGAGCATTATTCAAGATTGATTTGAAATCTAAGAAGCTAGTAAATATGTTCAACCAAGACGTTCGGCGAACTATCTCAAATGATTTTTAATCAAACTGATTAGTAATTGATCTTGAATATCTTCGGCCTTTTTTACATCAATAGACCGAGGAAATAGAGATCTTGTTTTATAGCATTCGAACCTTAATTAATCAAGAAAGTATTCGATCTTACTTCCTTCGTCTTTTTCTCATTTCCTCCTATATTTTTTGGACCACCTTCACGTTCCTGTCTCTCCACAGTGTATTAGTTTAAAACCTTACTAGAATTCAAACATTATTTTACCACTCTAAACCAAGTTTACCAAAATTAATTATACAATATTTCCATAAATCTGTCACACTCATTTTCCCCCAATAAAGAGAAACAAATACTTATCTAGAACATTAAATTACAAACCCCTTTTTAGTGGTTCATTAAAAGCTCCAAAACAGGGGAAACCAAAGCAAATTTACAAAAAAAACCCTGTACACAACCAAAACCTATGATCTTTTAAGCAGTAAACTAAATGATCTACAAGAACACATGATGGGCAATCTGGTCATATCTCCTCTCTTCTTTTTGCCTTGATTTGATCTCTTCAGCACATCTCAAAGCCTTCTCTATTTGGTAACCTCCTCCAACACTAACTTCTCTTTCCAAATGGCAGCAATAGCTCTCGAACACACTCACATTCACATGAAGCTTGAAACCCATCAAGAACAGAAATTCAAGCTCCAGATTGTTCATTTCATTTGTTGTTAGTCCCCCAACTCTTGCAAAGTAGGAATTTCTATAGTTCCTGCACAAATTAAATTAGCAAGACATAATTAGATGAAGAAAATTGCATTTCTATAAAGCTGAAACTAGCATCTAGTATAGATTTTTTTTCCTTTTGGTTCGACTGTCAGAGGTGTCTGAATCAGTTTACGCACATCATGATTAATTTCCACTAGTCTCAAAGATAGATCATCCACATTCATGCTGGTACTAGTATCGTTACTCATGTGCCGAGAGCAACTATCATTGCTCCTGTCACTATCTTATCTAATTTTAGAAAAAGTAATAAAATTCGAACGTTGATCCAGAATTGACTGATGTGACACATACTCATTTTCTTCATTTTCTTTTACGCCTTCTGTCCTATTTTGTTTGCTAATCATTTCATTTTGAGTGGTGTCATCGCTTCGGTCACTATCTTATCTAATTTTAGAAAAAACAATAAAATTCGGACGTCGATCCAAAATTGACCGATGTGTTTCTTTTACTCCCTCAATCCTATTTTGTTTGCTTATGATTTCATTTTGAGTCATCTCAGAATCTTTGCTTCCTTTCTAAAAACAACCACCCAAATGAGGCAAAACTTCCAATTTTACCCCTTAAGTTTAGAATTGAAGTAAATACTCAAGTTTGATTTTGAAGTGATTGTGAAAATCTTAGGTTTTGCTTTGACTCCTTTAAAAGTTGAATATCTCGAATCAAGCAAACAAAATGAGACAGAGGGCGTCTTACGATAAAAACCATTTCAAAACATTAATTCTGAAAAGTCGAAACACAGCAAAACATTAAGCACAAGCAAAACAGAGGTATTACTCACATGTCCTCCACATACTTAGAAGCCACCATTACAGTTGTGATCAAAAGCCTATGCACATTCCGGCCACTGATTTTGAACTCAGGGTAATTCTGGCACAACCGATCAATATACACATACGCAACGACGTAGACCGGGGGGCCGGCCCGAGTATACCGAAAAATCCTCTCCAAATAGGACTGGATGGTCATGTCCGGCGTCTCGTTCGAGTCGAAAATTCGGGTCCTAATGTCTCTTGACAGAGCCCATGCGCAATTCTTGGCAACCCTTTTGTTTCTAGCCATGGTTCTCTCAATTAAAGAAGAGAGAACAGAGATGACCAATGGGGTGTTGGAGTCTTGTTTGTATGAGTAGGAGTATAAGTCGTGCCTTAGTTTCCTTGGGGAGAGAGCAATTGAAGACATGGCCATTTTGGTGGGGTGAGGGAATTGAGAGATTGATGTGGAAGTATAATGAGGGTTCGAGAGGGATTTTATTTATACAAGGGAGAATCTGTTGGTGAACACTCACTCTCTACATTGAGAGTTGGTTGTCGTTTTCATAACCAAGAAAATGAATTTTAATAATTGGGTTATAGAAATCATTTGTTAATCTTGAATGGGAAAGTCATTGCCTGCAAATTCGAACATGGTACCGTCTTATTTTTTTATAATTAGATATCCGGTCAGTTTGCGTGTATCTCGATTAATTTTGAAAAAACTAGTCTTACCATCAAGAGGCCTCACATGGAACCGTCTCAAGCCAATGAGTCCTATAAAAGTAATGGAAATACATGAGGAGAAGGTTTTGAGGTGTGAAAGTAAATCTGTGTGCGCATTGCTTATTTTGGATTTGAAGCGCGCCAAGTTTTTTTTTTTTTTTTTGTATACAAGTGTCCCGTAAATTACAAAAAAAAATGAATTATGTCAAATAGGGTGACATGACTCTAAGAGATTTACCGCGATTTGAATTAATGCTCAAACTATAATTTAGTAAATGTATTAATTATTCTCAAATAGTATAGTCTAAGTTTCTTATGTAAAATTTGGCGCCAGTAATAAAATTCTATTTCCTTGTATTTCACCTAAAATACCTTTAGGCTTTAGCACAAAAAATAAATATTGCCCTCTGCTAGAGTTACAGGAGAGGGGACCCCAAATCCTACCGGCCGGAGAGTTGCTCATGTAATAGTGAATCGGTACCTATGGATTTACTGGATAGCGAATAAAGAAAGTGAAACTAGCATTTTTTTTTCCCGGCGGTCTAGGTGTCCGGGTCAGCGTACGTATACCTCGACTAGTCTTTTCCCAGACCAATCAATGGCTGACCCACGCCAAGACTAAACGATTCATGAGAAACTACTTTCTTACAGCCTGATCATTTAAAAAATCAAACCCTGATCAATTATATGATGCATAAATCCACCGATCAATCGAACTAATCCAAGCTACATAAATTATCATTTTGGAAGGTGGGTAGAATGGGAGGATAGTACCAAACTTGAACATATCATTTCCTCATATCAAAGGCAGAAGTACAGAAACCAGCTGGCTTTGTTACACAGTGTAATTCTTTATATATAAAAACGTACATATATTATTGGTGAAAACTATATAATGTAATTATCTATAGTGATTATATAAAAGACTTGCCGACAGTGGGTTGAAGGTGAAGGGGGAGGGCCGAGATGGAGGGGAAGTATTAAAATCTGTTAGGTCTATGTTTGGGTCCACAAAATGAAAACGGCATTTTAAAAAGTAAGACTGGGTCAAAAAAAACTTTAATTTCTGCCACTCGTGCAATGTCCTGGCCACATGCCTTCAAATTTTGTTTGTACTTTTGTGGGGGGGT
>JAXBDA010007870.1:0-16373 GCA_036023075.1 Gaultheria prostrata
AAGTCCCCTACCTCAAAGATTGAGCTTGGATTGAGTGAGAAAATGAAAGCCCTAGCCTCCAATGAGTTCCAACCCGAAATATGAGCTTTTGGTGCGAAACAAGTGCAATACAAGCTTCAATACGCGTTCAGGAGGTGATTTTAGGTGGGGTTCTTGAAGGGAACTTGAGGTTTTGGCGAATTTTGGAGCTTGGAGCAAGAAAAAATGGAGGAGAGGAATGAGGAAGGGAGGCCGGCTCTGAAAGAGAGAGAGAGATGTGGGTTTTGAAAAAAAATCCCCTAGTATGGGTGTATATGCACATACCCCTTACACTTACACCCCTTCAAATTTCCCAATATTATTCCGGAAAAATATTATAAATTTACGGGTCCTTACATCTTCCGTGCCAACCTCCGTGCTGCGCCGGCCCATTTACTTAATCGTGTCGTGGCGTGCCATTTTTAATCGTGCCGTGCCATTTTTTATCGTGTCGTGCCGTTTTGTGGTCGTGTCGTGCCGAGCTGGTCCATTTAGTTAATCGTGTCGTGCCGTGCCGGCCCGCTTACTTAATCATGTCGTGTCGTGCCGGCCCTCTTAGTTAATCGTGTTACTTGTGTCGTGCCCGTTAATTAATCGTGTCATGTCGTGCCTGCCCACTTACTAAATCTTGTTATGCCGTGTCGTTTTTAAATCGTGTCGTGCCATGCAGACCCGCTTTCTAAATCGTGACGTGTCGTGTCGACACGCTTACTTAATCGTGATAATATACATATTATATATCCACAAAAATTCAATTTTGACCTATCAATTCATAAATCAAAATTTTCAATTTTATTATTCAAAAATTCATTTTTGATTTTTCCACATTTTTTAAAATAAATTCAATTCAATTTATAAAAATGTATTTTGACTTATTATGGAATATGGCTTATGGGCCATAAGTCAAAATTTCAAAATTTATATTTTCTGTTATCAAAATTTAATTTTTATAATTTTTTTTCATTTTTGTTATTCATAAATTCATTTAAATAATATGGACTTATTAGGAAAATTTAATTTATAATATGGACTTAATTTTAATTTTTATATATGGACTTATTATTCATAAATTCATTTCAAATCTCCCTCATTTTTTTTCCTTATTATGGCAATTGGCAAGTCAATTTATTTAATAAAAATATATTTTTGATTTATTATTTATTTAAATATACGGACTTATGGCCTAATGGCCCATGACTTATTAATTTATTATGGGCTTATGGCCTAATGGCCAATTAATGGGCCATGAGTCCATGAGGATTGAGGACCATCAACCATGACAAGTCAGTTTATTTAAAAAAAATTTATTTATGGCTTATTTAATAAAATTTATTTTTGACTTATTATGGGCTTATGGCCTAATGGGCCATGACAAGACAAAATTCAATTTTTTTTATTTTATCTTATTCAAAAATTCATTTTTAATTTTTCGGCTCCTTTATTTTCCTTATTATGGCAAGTCAATTTATTTAATTAAATTTTATTTCAATTTATTTAATAAATAATCATTTTTTGCCAATTACTGTGTCGTGCCCCTACCACTTCCGTGTTGTGCCCGTGCCAGACTAAGACCGTGTCGTGCCAGGCCCATTACCGTGTCGTGCCCGTGCTCTGCCACACTAAAACCGTGTTGTGCCAGGCCATTTACCGTGCCGTACCCGTGCCACTTCCGTTTCGTGCCCGTGTCGTGCCCTTGACACTTCCATGTCGTGCCCGTGTCATGCAAGACTAAGACCGTGTCGTGCCTAACTAAGTCTATGTCGTGTCAGGCCAAGCCAACTATCGTGTCGTGCTCGTGCCCGTGCCGTACCCGGCTTAGACCATGTCTTGCCAACCCAACTACCGTGCCGTGCCGTGCCCGTGCCCGCTCAGGCCGTGCCGTGCCCAACTTTTACCGTGCTCAACCGTGCCTGTGCCGGGTTTAATCGTATTGTGCCGTGCCGGCACGGCCCAATTGACACCTCTACTTGATAGCAATCCAACTTACTGATCACTGTCATCCTGCCTACCATTGGCCAAAAAAAACCTCTTAGTAATTGAACATTAAAAAAGGTATAAAACCTTTTTGAAAAAATATACTCCAACAACAGGTAGAATCCCCATCCACTTGGCGGTCATGAAAGGGCGAGTAAAGGTCATACCGGAACTGCTTGGTGCCAAAGCAAATTCAATTCAAGAGAAATTGGGCAAAGGGGAAACTGTTCTGCACGTATGTGTCAAATATAACAGGCTGGAAGCTTTAAAGACACCAGTGCAATGGTATTACTCTTGCTCTTAATTTAATTGCTTTTTACTCTTGCTCTTCATTTTATGGTATTAATGTCCAACTCTAACAGAATTTTGAATGTGGAGACCATAGAATATTTGTTGGGAATAAAGAGTGTCAAAGACCATGCCAATGTGAAGAACTAGAACGGCTCCACAGCTTTGGATGTTGTGGAGCACTGTCCTTGCAGAGACCTGAAAACCATGGAAATTCGAGAGTTTCTTTTACAAGCTGGTGTTCGAAGAACCGTTTGCAAGGGGCCGTATCCCAATCCCGAATCACCTCCCGATAATCCTCATCCTCCTCCTCCTTGTTGTAAAGCTGGAGTGATGTTGATCCGATGTATTGCTAGGTTTTGGACCAAGTATATCAAGGTTGACCCTGTCTGGCTCCAAGAGGTACTTTTGGATGGTTCACAAACACTCTTTCTCCCTCTCTTTCTCACGAGTTTCCACAGTTTAATACATATACTCTCATACACATTGCTTAGTTATAAATCATAGCTACACATTCCATCAATCAAATTACTAACTACTGCCAGGCCATTTACCGTGCCGTACCCGTGCCACTTCCGTTTCGTGCACGTGTCGTGCCAGACTAAGACCGTGTCGTGCCTAACTAAGTCTGTGTCGTGCCAGGCCAGGCCAACTATCGTGTCGTGCCTGTGTCGTACCCGGTTTAGATCGTGTCTTGCCAGCCCATGCCCGTGCCCGTGCCCGCTCAGGCCGTGTCGTGCCCAACTTTTACCGTGCCCAACCGTGCCGGGTTTAATCGTGTCGTGCCGTGCCGCCACGACCCATTTGACACCTCTACTTGATAGCAATCCAACTTACTAATCACTGTCATCCTGCCTACCATTGGCCAAAAAAAACCTCTTAGTAATTGAACATTAAAAAAGGTATAAAACCTTTTTGAAAAAATATACTCCAACAGGTAGAATCCCCCTCCACTTGGCGGTCATGAAAGGGCGTGTAGAGGTCATACAGGAACTGCTTGGTGCCAAACCAAATTCAATTCAAGAGAAATTGGGCAGAGGAGAAACTGTTCTGCACGTATGTGTCAAATATAACAGGCTGGAAGCTTTAAAGACACTAGTGCAATACGTGCAGAGCAATGGCATGGAGTCTCTTCTCAACTCCAGAGACGATGATGGCAACACCATCTTGCATCTTGCTGCAACCCTCAAACAAATGGATGTAATTATTTGTGTATCCATGATGTAGTACCTTCACTGACATGACTAAAGAAGACCAACCTATTTAGTTGTTCCATTTGTGGGTCATTTTCGGATCTTCTTTGATAAGGGAAAGGTTAAACATTTTAAGTAACTATGTCAAAAATAAGGTGACTGTTTTTAAACAGATTGACTCCTATTGCACCACTTATAGCTGCAAACACCAATTTTCAATCCTTTTATCCTCATTATATTTCTAATCAAAAATTAATCTTCAGTCGCACAACAGTAATTACATGACAACTAAAAGTATTAAGAAGCTTTTGGTTTAGGGTTTGATTTCTACCCATGTCTAGTCAATTGTGTTGGACATCTGTTAGTGGACATTGAGCCGAATACCGCGATATAGTGTATAAAAAAACAACGAAGGAAAATCTAGTCAAAATGTTTCTGAAGATTTGACGTGCAAAAAAAAAAAAAAAAAAATCGTGCAAAAGAAATGTTTCTGAAGATTTAATTGCTTTTTACTCTTGCTCTTAATTTTATGGTATTAATGTCCAACTCTATCGGAATTTTGAATGTGCAGACCATAGAATATTTGTTGGAAATAAAGAGTGTCAAAGACCATGCCAATGTGAAGAACCAGAACGGCTCCACAGCTTTGGATGTTGTGGAGCACCGTCCTTGCAGAGACCTGAAAACCATGGAAATTCGAGAGTTTCTTTTACAAGCTGGTGTTCAAAGAACCGTTTGCAAGGGGCCGTATCCCAATCCCGAATCTCCTCCCGATATTCCTCCTCCTCCTCCTCATTGTTGTAAAGCTGGAGTGATGTTGATCCGATGTATTGCTAGGTTTTGGACCAAGTATATCAAGGTCGACCCTATCTGGCTCCAAGAGGTACTTTTGGATGGTTCACAGACACTCTCTCTCTCCCTATCTTTCTCATGAGTTTCCACAGTTTAATACAGATACTCTCATACACATTGCTTAGTTATAAATCATAGCTACACATTCCATCAATCAAATTATTAACTACTGTTTCAGGCAAACTTGAGAATTGGCAAAGTGGTAATCACCAGATTCGTCCTATTGTTCCCCTCATATGGCCCCATCCCAAGCCCAAAAAGTGATTCAAATTGTTTATTTTCTTCGGCTTGTAAAGTTTTCGCTTACATGAAAAATTCACATTGTCAGACATAGGTATAAGCATGACCAAAATACTATGGCCTCAAAAAAGTAACGGCTAGTATATTTCTATGGATAAACTTTAGGATAAACGGGTCTATCTGATGAGCACTGTCGTGACCTTTTTGTCACATGACAACGATGACGGGCCTTTCGAAACCTTTGCTATGAGATTCGATTCTCACCTGTGTACTATCAATTTGTTGGGTACTTTAGTACTTTACCTGTAGTTTCAATCGGAGCCTCGATTATTGGACAGTGAATTGAACCTGAATTAGTGGGTACATGGAGTAAGATCTCAAGTTATATATAGAAAACCACTTTTTCTAGTACTTATCCAAAATCACATACTATTAGTAAATACAACTTCCATGCTAACAGGTACGTGGTCATTTAATAACGGCCTCTGCCCTTACGGCAACCATGGCTTATCAATCTATTATGAGTCCGCCTGGTGGATTTTGGCAAGAATCAAAAGAAGGTGGAGCTCCGGGATGTGCCATTCTGGACAGTGTTTGTTTGAGTGAAGACGACAACACTTATGCTCTTTACTTAGTTCTTAACAGCGTAGTGTTAATAGCATCGTTGAGCACTATTTTGCTGGCCATGACTTGATTCCCAATCAATAACAAGCTTTTAACATGGCTGATGATATTCACTGTGTTTATCACAATTTCATGTATGGCTGCAGCTTACATGCTAGCAGTGTCATTAGTATTTCCAGAGGTATGGTCAAAATATAAGCTTGCTCGGGAAATCTTTTTGGTACTGTCGAAATTTTGGGGTGGGGGGTGTATGGATGTTTGTTTACATGACTCTCTCATACCGCTTCTTGGTATGGCTGGGGAGGAAGTTGGTAAAACTCGTTAAAGCATGTTGTTGCGTACCAATAGCCACCCCTAATAATATAACTGCTTGGGTTAATCCAGTTGGAAGGCCGTATGTGCACAGGAAACTTCTGCTAGCTGATGGCTGCAGGACTACCAATTCTGGTGTGGTAGCCATGTACGGTGCATTCACAGATTCCAAATAACCCAGGAGTAGACTGCTTGGTTGCCTCGTGAGGCCCTCCAAAACGAACCGGTTTCATTCATCTGAAATTCCGTGAAATTTCCAACAAGCCAATCTTTAGTGAAGAGTACGGTACCATGTGCCTAAGACCGGTTATTTATGTGAAAGTGTGTTATACTTATGTGCGGTTTTCTGTGTGTCCACTAGTAGCCTATGGTGTGTAATAGTATGAAAGAAGCCAGAGCCTTCTTCTTTGTATATTTGCTTATACGGTTATGTATCTGTTGTATTTTGTTTGTTGTATCTTGTATGTTATTGGAAATGTTGAGCGTGTTTTATTTCTTATATTATTATTAAATTATAGTTACTCGCAAAAGAAAATGGACACAAGATTACTTTATAGTGAATGTATGCATAATGAACTTTTTTTGTTATGACGGAGTAACAGCCCTACAGTTGGGGCAGAACCTGCAGCGGCAGAACCTGCATATTTGTTCTGTACCTCGAAACTAACGTGCATATTTGTTCTGTACCTCAAAACTAATTGTTATGTTATGATGCCCCAACCTACCAGTCTAATTTGGTGCAACAAGAATATGTAGGCTTAGAGCATCTCCAACCTTTGCTTCCAATTTGGAGATGTCCACAAGAATATGTAGACTCATGTTTTTGGTGTGATTTCTTTTATAATTTCTGTTCCTTTTTAGTGCTTTTTAATGCCTCCATCTTTTGGTGATTATGCAATGTCGGAGGTGTGGCTAGTTCATTAGGTACGGAGCAGTGCTTGTATTGCGCAAAAATGGAAATGTCAGGAGAAAGACGAGTCTTTATTGAACTTCTCATTGGTAATGAAAATGAAGAAAATGAAAACAATACCAAGCAGTCAACTATTTTGTTGAGCAGTACGACACCTCTTGGCCTAGAAATCATTTGCCCCTGGCATCCAAATTGCATATTTGTTTGGTTCACCAAAACTAGTTGATATGTTTGTTGGAATATTGTGAATAAAATCGGGGAATTCAAAGGGACTCTTGAGACAACCGAACGGTCCTTTCCTAGTTCATTGCACGTGGGACGAAGCGAGTCAAGTGTCCAGTGGTTATGGCTGGCTTAATACCCCTCATGAAGTGGAGGTAATGGCGGAATTCATTTCGTTGGTTACTCTAGTGAATTCAGATTGGCTACTCAAGTCATTCCTCTTGCTTATATCATTGGCAATACGTACCGAATTTCCTCCACCACCAGAAATTCGTGTTCCAACATACCACAAATCCTACAGTCATCGGTAACGCAGTCATCGGTAGTTTTCCGGCACTCCAACGAATCCTACAATATCCACGGTAGGCGGCGAATCTGTCTTAAGGAGAAATACTATTCGTATCTAAATTCTGTTATTATAATTTGTAAGTCGTTTATGTATCAATGGAATATGTTCTCTGGATTTCTATATTTTTACCCAACCATGTTTTGATGACCCGACCTACATTTTGATCTCATTTGTTGCAACAAGAATATGTAGGTTTAAAGCATCTCCAACCTTTGCTCCAAATTTAGAGATGTCAATTTTTTAAAGCTTATGTGGCAATTTTCCACCTCAAATTTGACACCTGACCCTTACATTGTTCCGACCATGGTGTCAAATTTGCCCTAAGGATGTAAAAAAATCCAAACATTATTTTCGATAATCCAAAAGGTCACTCCATAAATATCTCATTTTGGGCTTTGCTCTAACCGAAGCTAACCCAAAGTATAAAGCCACATCATCATACTTCTGCGGCAAACCAGAGTGGATCAATCGCCTGATCCCGTAGGCTTGTTAACTGCAACAACTTTTTTTCTGGTTTAAGCTGTACGTACTTGGATAAAGTTTTAACACATTTTAACTTGAATAGCCCACTAGTTGGCTTAATAAGCTTCTGATGTTTAAAAAACGGAAATGGAGGATTTCAGCTCATGATCTTTTCATTTAAGATCAGCTCGACGGATAAATAAATCAAACGTACAATATGTTTTTGAAAATTGTTGAGTTTTTTTCATGTATAAACAAGTGAAATGTAGAACACAGGAATTTTAAAAAATTTGAGCTTATAGATCAAGTTTAAACAACTCAAGATTTCACCTAATGTAAATCCGTCGAGTTCAATGTCTCCAAAAATCCAGTTGATGAAGAAGTCACGAGTACTATGCTAAACAGAACATCACTTGAAGGGAAAAGATGAAGACTAATGAATCTAAGATGTATAGCCAGTAGTTTTCACTAATATGAGCTCTTCAGACAAATCTTGTGGAATTTCCAACATGAGACATTAGACCAGAATTAAATAGAATTCCTAACATCAATGTCTATTCTGAAGTGTATGCCATGTCCTGTGTCCTGAAATTTACGTTAGGAAACACATTAACATCTCAACGTAAGTATCAATCGATTTTTTTCGTTTTGAGTCATTCAACTGGACTTTCGCTGATGCACTTAATCTCCACATGAAAATTTTCAAGTAAACTCCAATTGACTACTCGCGCGTTTCACCTGTGTATTTCTTACTCATATCAGCACTGCTGCTGCACTAGTACATCAGAACTCATTGACTCACCCACTAAGTGTACCAATCCACATAGATTAATAGAGTAAGGTTAAATCGAAGCGATTATAAAAACCAGCAAAACTATGTGCAAAGAAGGGTAATGCTGCCTTGCTATTCATGAACAAGGTTAAACAGAGAAGGACAAACGAAAAGTGGTAAAATGATAGCGCGAGGTTACCCGGTCACTTCAGCAGTATGACCACTGAGCAATCACTCTAGTAGAGGCTTTATGTATCATCAAAATAGTTGAAAGATAAGCTCTTACATTATTTCTCATCCTCCATTTTTTTCGGTTACATTTCTCTAGTCCTTCTGTCCAGGTAATTACAAAAGACAGAATTTAACAAGAGATACATTACATGAAGGGAGAATCACCAACAAAGAATAATACTTTTCAACTCCTTCCAAAATTTGTCACAAGCTATCAACAGATAAGAAATCCATCGCTATGAAACTCAACATGTTCAGGTCAATACTTGTATCGGTCCACTTCTGTTATCCAATACAATTACTGGGTATTGGCTCTATTTCTTGTTGAATCCAAACAGAGACTTGATGGCATTGATAGCATTCTCATTGATGAACGACTCATCAAACCTTTTCATAAGAGGCTCAAAATCCTCCGATGCTCTGATGTTGGATAGATCGGGGTCTGTTCGGATTCTCTGTTATATACAGTAGCAATGGTTTCAGATAGCTCCCGAAATTAGAATTTAAAACAAAATTGTGCTAATAAGTTGAGATGTTTTATTGGTTACCTTAAAATCTTCGTATCCTGCTTCTAAGGCGTCTTTAAGTGCAGAAAGTCCAGCTTGTATCTGAAGTGAAAAGAAAAAATGTAACTCCATTAGAGGAGGCTCCTCGTTCAAGTAATCGACTCTAGTAAATGCAACACAAACGGGCCAATGGAGTTCATTGGAATAACGAAAAACTGTTACTCCGAAACTCTGGAGTACTACCTGATTAAGTTTAGAGTAGCAACAGGCGACATTGTAGCTTGCTACCGAAGCTTCAGTTGCATCCGGTTTTGAACCCAACACTGACTCAAATTTTTCCAGTGCTGCTTCATATTTTGCGTTCCTTCATCAGTTATCCAGATAAGAAGAAAAAAATGACATTCAGCCACCTAAAACATAGAATGCTGGGAACTGGGAAAATATGACTTGGATGGTAGTTGGAAGGTAAGAAATGATATCCAAGGGATCTCAGATCAGCAGTAAAAGAGAGAGAAATCGCTTTATGCTGTGGAAGTAAAAATGCTCAACGCCTAACGCATCTTGTGAAGACCAATGAATCAACCAGTAGCAACTGATTTAAAATGCTGTGTAAGGTGAAGATGCAAGAGTGTGACTTTGGGAGGAGGAGGAGACGGAGGTGTTTCTGAACCAAAGCAAAACAAACCAAACAAAACGGAAGCAGGCTGGAAGAATGTTCATTTAACCAAGTAAAGGCTCACTTGTAAAGCTTCAGCCCTTCACGGAGGTCCATTTCTCTTTGTTGTTTCTGCTCTTTCTTCCTAACGTAATTTTGCATCTGAATCAATTACAAGTTAGACAATATAATCAACACTGATGACGCCAATGTTAAAAAGTTTGTCTAAAGAAGCAGTGGCAAGATGATATAAAATGGTAGCATGAGTAACTAGATGGGGTGCTGTGCAGCAATGCTACTCACTTGGATTTCCCTCACTCTGTCACTAACTACACCAGAGTTCCTCTCGGCTCTGATTATCTCCTTTTCTGTTAGCTCACCTGAATCATCCACCTTTCCTGGCAACCAGGTAAATAAAAGAACGCACAGCTTAAGAAATGGATGCAAGATGCAAAAGACCAATGGTTGTCAGTCAGAAAAGATAATCAGCAACGAATTTTGAATTAGCCCCATGTCCCGTGAAAAGACATGGCTCAATTTGTGTCGAAACAATGGTTAATGCGAGAGTTCCAGGGTTAAAGGCAAAATAGCCGATGAAACTAACCATATCTCTTCTCCATTCTCATAAGTAAAGGGCCAACTCTCTGGCGGATGGTATACATGGTTCTCCCGTATTCAGCAGCAGTCCATATTTCATCTCCAAACACTGCACTGCATGCATTTCAGAATCAATTGGTCACAATCTCAACCATGGAATCAGCAACTGCTATTGAAACACTGGATGAAAAACTTCTTCAAAAAGCTTGAGATATACTTAGAATCCTCTACCATGGGGGATGCCTAAAACCCTATGTATGTTTAATCGGACATTGTACTGAATGCATTTCAGTGATTTCACAATGAATTGGTCACATTCTTAACCATGCATTTCTGAGAATGCTCACATTTCAATAATCCCAATCCTATGAGGCCTGATGCATGTGAGCCCAAACCCGTGAGATGGCGGGAGCAAGGCCTGCGATTCTGACCCAGACGATGACAGGTCGATTCAAGTGGATGCCCTGGTGGAGCAGCTTGGTAATGTGGAGTCCATCCACGGGGTACTCAGTGCGTTATGCATGACATCATCCTAAAGGCAGTTAGGGTGTGACGTCACTAGGCATGTGCCAACACACAATTACTTAGAGCCTTAGTACAATCTCACTATATAAGGTACAGAACAAATTCCGGAAAGGTGAGACGTTATTATTCACCAAATAGCTCTGTATATTTTCCTCTCTTGAGTGGGGACTAACTTAGGCATCAGAGTAACTTCCGACAGCGTACAGCAGGTTAGGCACTACCTGGTGGTTCAACTTGCCGGCTTAAGTAGATTCCAAGAGGAAGGTTCATATCCAATCCAATCCATAGCAGAGATTCAAAGGCAGAACCGGATCTCTCCCCGACGCCTTCTAGATTGTGTGTTAGTAGGGGCAGAACCGGGGGGCTCCTCCCAATTTTCTTCTTAGTTATAGTACACTTTTGGATTTTTTTGGTAAAATATACTGAAGAGTGATCCCCGCAAGCCAAGTCAAATTTGTAATCCTGCATCCGCCACTATGTGTTAGGGTTCTGCAAGACCCCAGCTCATAACATGGGTGGCACTTTAAATTGCCGGAATTGTCTAACTTATTAGAATGCGAGTCATCTAAAGAAAACATCTTGGTACAAACTTCACAGTACACTACATGACTACTTTTAGTGAGGCAAACAATCATATAGTATAAGGATATGCAATAATTAAATCTTCCAAGAATGGATTGAATTATTGCATATCCAAGTGAACATATATATGGTCAAGGTCTATCCAAGTGAATTTTCGCATCCACTTCAAAACTAATTGGCAGTGAAAACTAATTGGCAGTGAGTGAAGCTGCCGTCCACACTCATATAATAGGTTCGAAGGTTAATCGTACATTGCTCTGCACTAGCGACCCGACTTGCTCGTGGAGAGATAAGTAAAAAACTAAAAATTATCCATAACTTGGCTGCACTAATGTCGCAAACATCAGGGAAAATCAAGCAAAAGAGTGATATCCAAAAGCATTCAAAAGACTACTAATTGAAATGAGAAGAAAGAGAGAGTGTGAAAGAGAAGATACCTAGTGGCAAGTACTTTATCCCCAACAGTGAACTTGCCACTCTTGTCAGCTGAGCCACCAGGGGCAATGGCATCAATGTAAGTTCCACCATCTCTTCCCTTTTTAAACTTCAACCCATATGGCTGCACAATTTCCACTTCATACTCCTCATATTCTTCCTTTTCTTCACCTTCAGTACCCGATTTCGATGCCTTAGCCGCCTCGGTTTCTGATGCCTTAACGACGAACAAAATGGAGGAGGGTTTAACCAATTGGGTATTGCAGAAATTGATTGAATTGGTCAGGAAAATGTGGTTTTGCGATGTGGGTTTCACAAGAAATTGGGTAGAGAGTGATGGGGTTGGCTTTGTTGAAGGGGTTATTCTTGACAGTGGTGGGGAAGAACACAGAGAAGTGTAGCTGCTCGGAGCTACAGACATGGTTGATTGTTGATCACCTCTCTCTCTCTCTCTCTCTCTCTCCGTGTCTTGGGGAGGGAGGGAGTGAGGGAAGGAGAGAGATTGGTCCGCAAAGGATTACACAGATTGAAGTGGGGACTAGTGGCTCTAAACAGGCCGTTGAGTTCCCTTCAATTATGTGCAGCCACGTGTCAGATTAGTGGTGGGCTGGCACTGTAGCGTATGATCGAACTGAACTTCTAGTAGTAGGAGTAATTTTTTTGATTGTGCACAAGAGAATCAATAAATCCTGTAATCCACATCATTGCTAGACATAAGCCAAACACATAATCCTTTTACTTCGTTTGTGTAAAGAATTATTTGAGGGTTAGAAAGTACTTACTCCATCAAACCAATATTCTTTACACATACGGTGCAGAGGTTACCTTGTCATCATAATAAGGTAATAACAAAATTAAATGTAATTGTTTCATTATTCTCACCAGTCCATTTTAACATCTGCAAGTTGAATTCACATCGATAGAATTCACATTGATAAAAAATTGAAGTACTAACTGTGTACTTTAGATCTCTCCACACAATTTCTTTACACATACTGTGTAGAGATTACCTTGTCATCAAGATATGGTAACAAGAAAGTTAAATGTAATTGCTTCATTGTAATTCTCACTGGTCCATTTCAACATCTGCAAGTTGAATTCAGATTGATAAAAAAAAAAATTGAAGTACTAAATGTGTACTTTAGAGCTCTCTACGCATTTTTAGTTTCGTAGATTCAACATTTGCTTATGAGATTCTGGTAGTTAGATTAAATATTTGCATGCCTAGTGTGGTCTCCCGTTAACGGAACACATAATCCTCTTGTCTTTCATCTTTGTTAGATTTTGTTTTACATTGGTTAATTAAGACCTCCAAAAACTAGTATGTGATACTGTGCGACCTTTCCACTCATTGTCAATTAGTTTTGAGTTGGATTCTTATCTTAATTTTAGTGATTTTGCACACGTGTTGTGCCCTCCCAGTACTATGCAATTCGAATTCAAACTATAATTCAAATTTCACTAACTACTACTAACAATGCAAACTTTCACGGAGCAAAGGAAAAATGATGGTACGGTAATGGTACTTCTTAGGGACAAATGATATACTGAATAATGCTTGGATAAATATCAATCCCGGACACCAGAATTATCAAAATATCAATGGCAATGAAACCTTCAGCAAACGAGAGATTTAGCCACCAAAAGTGTTAAGTACCCATAAAAATTACCCAGAAACTTACCCAGAATTTGAAATCTATGGCTCAGATTCTCTCCTAAGTGAATCTGAGCCATATTTTCAAATTCTGGGTAAGTTTTCTATGTATATAGCATTGCTGTTTAGCCGCAGAGGTACTCCGTGCATGATTGACAAAAAACCAATGCAGCATGAAGAGATCCCTACTCAACAAGAGAACATACATGTATCCACATGCATCACAAGATCAAAAAGACTTCTCACTAAAAAGAAACAGAATTCAAATGCAATGTCGCGAGAACAATGAATTCTTTGGACAAGTAATGCCCAGAAGCTAATTGTTGATTTGGTCTTCCAACGAATTCACTATTTTTACGGCCACCATTCCAACGTTGTCTCTCACAAATTCAGCCTCAAGTCCTCACCTCCGCTATTATTTTTTCAAAGAAATCGATCTAGAATTAGTACATCAGCAAGCCATATGATCTACTACTTTTTTACAATAATAAAAACCAAACTTTTTGTTCTTTTTTTGGATAAGAAGAAGAATTTATTAATCACCGCAAACAGAAACAACAATAAAAACCAAACTTAGCCAAAAACCAACAAAACACTAAAGATATCATAATTTAAAGTTGCTTATATCCTATGTTAAATGTTACAATTGTTTTTGTGTTCTTTTCTTTGTTCAATCCACAAGTTTTTTTTGAAGGGATTTGCCATTATCTATACCTTCAAATCTCTAGTTTGCCGAATGTGAAAATTAATTATTTCATCCGAATAATTAGACTATTTCTTTATTGTTTAAGTTATTGGGCTTCACGGAATTATCATAGATTATCACATAATTGAGAGAGAGAGAGAGATGCATGTGGCGAGCTATTGTAGTTTTATTAGTAAATACAATAGAGACAAAGTGGTAATGAACGAGAGATTTTAAAATCGTAATCCAACTTAACCCCTTGGTTGCATTCTTACATGATACGTGTCATTAATATAGTGCTCATCGTATTTGCAGATGATTTCTAAATACTGCCCAGACAAGAAATCTTTAGAGCGAAGTAATGTCTAAAAGTGCTGTTCAAAAAAAAAAAGTAATGAATAATTTCATGTATATCTAGTAGAGTTCATTTGTTTAAATATAATAAGAGCAAATTATAAATTACTGTTTTATTTAATTTTAATTTTTTCCTCTTTACGCTCATTACTCTAAGCTCATTACTCTATTTTCTTTCTTGTCAAAATTCTCACAAGAGAACACGTTAGTGTACAAATTAAAAAACGGTAAATAGGGACTCGATTATTCCCCGACTCTACCATCTCTCCGATATTTTCTACTCCGAATCTGTCAAATAAGGAACGACAAGCTCCGCCGCATTATCCTCCCTACACGTAGCAGTACTTGTTCTGAGAGCTCCACCATCCAAGTGATCCTACCAATGCCTCCTCTTGACTAGAAAAGTTATACACCCCCTATGAGAGGGAAGCCAGGCTCCGCTGTCCCACAGCCAGCTGCCCCTGCCAACCATTGAACGGCAGCGTTTGGCCACTTTAAGAGAGTTCTCCTTTGTGCTCTCTTATACCTTGTTTGGTACCCAATAAATGGGGCAAGAAATCAAACAAAAACCTTTTCTTTTAAAAGGCAACCACCCTGCTATAAAAACACATTAATTCTGAAAAAGTCCTTAGTGATATCGGATTATGCTAATTTTTTATAGGCACACATATAAAAATATTATAAAATAAACTCGCGGTTTAATCATCTTTACGGAATCCAAAATAGGCTCCAAAAAAAAAACCAATAAAGCATTAATCTAAAATTAAGTATTTCGCCCTACGAATTCTAAAGCTCTTACCAGTATCAGACCAAGCTAATTTTTTTATAGGTAGGCATATTAAAACATTTTAAGATAAACTTGCGGTTTGAATCATCTTTACGGGACTCAAAATAGGCCCCACAAAATAATTATTTTAAAGAACATTTTAAGAACAATTCCCTAATTATCTTAAAATGACTTTAAGAACAACTCCCTAATTATCTTAAAATGATTTATTTGTGGAGCCTATTTTGGACCACATAAAGATTATTCAAATCGCGAATTTATCTTAAAATATTTTTATATGCGTACTTGTAAAAAATTAGCTTAATTCGATATTGATAGTAGCTTTCCAAAATGAGTACGGCGCCCTACTAATTAATGTATTTTTTATAACAGGGTAGTGTTTGTGATGCTTTTTTGCCTTATTTTTTTTGCCACATTAAAAAAAGGTTTTTGTTTGCTTTCTTGTCCCCGAAAAAAGATTATGGGTAGATCGTCGATTTGACAATGGCTATATTTTATTTTAATAAAAACAAACGCATTTTTCTTTTTTCTTATGCATTAATAATTTATCGATTATCCTAATAAGTCGTTATTTTTGTCGAAAAAATCAGTTTTATTAAGTAGAAATGTGGCACTACTAATAAAAAAAGGATAGCAAGTTGATCGGTTAATTCTATAATAAATGGGAGTTAGTACTCAATTTATTTGCTACCATCCAACTGAATCGAATTTAATTTGTTATCAATCAATTTCTTGCTCTTCCAAACAAAACAATAAAAATACCCCCTCGTTCAAAGAAAAAACAAAAAAAAAAGACCCATCCTAGATTCAGAATCTTTTCCCTAGGTGGCAACAATTTTCTAGGGTTTTTCTTTAATCTATAATTTTCTAGCTCAATGCACACACGACTAGTGTAACTCCACCCACACCCAATCCCATCCCAACTTGTGGATAAGACTCCAACGTCACATGACGTGTCGACTACTCGGATCGGACCACCCGTCCTCCTATAACACACAAACGGTAATTGCTCCTCACGCCCCCCCCTGACACCACACCCCCTCCTGGCCCCACATGAATTTCCAAACATACCCCTCCTCTTTAATTGTTTTCTCAAAAATGCCCTCCCCTTTAATTAATTAAAATCATTTCTTTATTTATTTCATT
>JAXBDA010007871.1:0-16371 GCA_036023075.1 Gaultheria prostrata
CAAAGAAGGTCAAATCTCTATTCTGAAAGACACCATAGGCAAGCCTTTTGACCTTCTTGCCAATACAGATTGTATGTGAGGAACTTGTGCTGGATTTTGTTTTGTGAAGAGTTGGAGTATTTGGTTTGATTAAAGAATAACAAATCGTTTACTTGTACAAGCAAGTTTGTTTAGTTTTTTGGTTTGTTGATAGCTTGGCGAGCAGTGAGAGTTGCACAAATTTTTTTTTTTTTTGGTGTGAACATTGATTATAATGGATTGGTTGTCTGGTTTGCTGAGGCATGCAACATATTTTTCCTTTTCTGGGATTGTTTTGCATGGAAATTTGAATTTGGTTTTGTAATAGGGGAAACATCTCATCTTTCACCCTAAGAGTAGGGGCCCCTCCTTTTCTCTTGGCACCTCCTAAATGCACTTTTGACGCCGTTGGGCGAAAGGCGTCTTGGCTATTGATTTGTAGGTTTGTTTTTTTTAAGGATTTCTTTAATTTTTTATGGTTTTGGTACATGGGAGATTTTATCTTTTGCATGAACTCAGTCAGTATAAGTGGGGCTAGGGGGGACGCCTTTGGAAATTGGAGCACATCCTTCTCACAAGGGGCAGTTTGTATATAGGAGGGAGTGGAGGTACATGTTTTGGACCATTGTGTCTAAACCTTGTTGGTTCATGTTTTGCTTGCTACTGTGTAGTTGGCAGGCAAGCTAGGCCATCCATAATGTCCATATGTAGGGCTACTTCTCGTCATCATTTCCGAAAGAATTAGTTGTATTTTCTGACTTTATTTCTTTTTCGTCCCCACATACCCAGTATCCAAATATCGCATAGGATGAGGGAGTATCAGTTTTTATATTTTTATATTTTTTTGGAAGAGAACATGGGAATTTCAAAGAGGGAAGGAAGATTGGTAGGCTTATATGTAATAATCCAAAAAATTTAAGTAAAATTTTGAATTATTTTTATTTCGAAACATGTTTAACTGATTCTAATAAGCTATTAATTCCTAAGTTCCTAGATTATTTTTAATGTTTAAATATTAAACGTGTAATGTATATATAAATGTGCGTGCTCTCCATCATGCATAAACTAGACATATACACATTTGTGTATATACCTATTTATCCTAATACAATACTCCCTCCATTACCAAAATTCAATTCCTCACCCTTATCCCTCCAGAATCGACTGACCACCCCAGCACCCAATTTTACTTCCCTGCAACCCAGCCCAATTACTCCCTCTGCCATCTCCCATTTCCCTCACAGACTCCCATCCCAACATGTACTCCATTGTCTCCCTTTTCTCCTATAAATATTCTTTCCTTTTGTTATTTTTTTTACACCATACAAACAATACTGATAGAGAGAGAGAGAGAGAATAGGAGAGGTTCCAGGGAGAGAGGAGAAGTTTTTCCTGCCGCTCAACGCCACCCCGTGGCCTTCTCTTCCGGTCATCTTTTCAGTTCACGTGTTTTCGCCAAAAATCCTATTTTACGCTTAGACTTCGGAGGAGAGGTAGATTAACTTTTATTCCATCTTCCCTAAGTATATTTTAGTTCATAAAGTTGATTTATAATGTTTTGGACCGAAGAAAACATGCATCGAACGCATTTTCTGGAAAATCTATCCGAAACATGAAATCCCATCTATTACAGCCTATGAACCGACATGGGTTCTGCCCAAGAACAACATTGATATGCACGTTATATTTATTGACTAACATCTGTCTAATGAAACAAAATTGAATCCTAGAATTGCATTACACGTGGGAATTGAACACCAGTAGGTCACCTTACATGCAATTGTTGGTAAGTTTTAATTTCTTTTTTTTTTTACTTGGCACATACTATTGTTAACTATGGTGTTTGAGAGAATTCTATATTAATAATATAATAGACTTAAGGGTAAATTAAATAACTTTAATTAAAAAAATTGTACATTGTGAAAGATCTAGTCTGTATATAAATATGTATATATTTTTTTCTTCCAAATGATGAAATCTTTATTGTGCTATATGATAATTCTAAATCTAAAATAAAAAGATAAGCTAGAGTATTAGATTTTCTTAAAATAGAAAAATGTTACTTTTGTAAAAGGAGAAGTCCCTATTTTAGAAACCAAGAAAGGCGGAATAGAGTTTACGATTCTTTTAGCAAAAACTACACTTATATATTAGAGTTTGTCAAATTTAAACATAAACCCCTGTGATTCTATATGTATGTAATATTAGCACCCCTTAAAGATATATGCTATCAAAACCTATTCTGTATGATTATTTTTGCAATTTAACATGTAATTAATTTTCTTAAGTTATATGCTAATGAATCAGTCTAAACTCATGAGATATTTTATGTGAATTGCTTTCTCTTACATGTATCGTTATCGCTTTGCTCTGTTATTCAATTATCATAAATGCATGTGAATGTTAGAATGGACAATTAGGTTCCCGGGTTGGTGTTCGAGCGTGGAATTCACATAGACGTTAAGTTAATGGAAAATGAGAAATTGAATAAAGATTCCGGATGATATTTGATGAGATGAATGGCAGTCAGCCAGTGATTTTGGAATTGGAGATACTGAGATTTATAAATTGACATAAATTCGAAACCCTGAGTTATGGCATTTTGTGATTTCTCCGTTTTGAACATTTGGTGATATAAGGGTGGTTTTGCATTATAGACCGAGTCACGGCTGTATACTCTCGAGGTAACAGTCAGTCCCTCGTGGGCCCAGTGGTACAGTCAGTCCCTGGGAAGTTCATCCTTGTGAGGCGTTTGATGAGAAATAACTATTAAAGTAAAGAAAATGTTGTCCAAGAAAAATGCACACGTGGCCAATAAAAAACAAAAACAAAAACAAATGCACATGAGCAAAAATTAGTATGAAATCATAGTTGTTAAAACTTATGATACGGAATATGTATCATACAATTCGTTGCATATCCTTTCAAGAAAAAAATTTCGTATCCCATCTCATATCCCTTTTGTATAAAGATCCTATGGCACGATAACATATCATACAATATTTTTACGTATCCCGATTCAATAGCATCTTACAATTAATTATTGAAAGAACAAATTCTGATCATGTATTGCATGAATCACATGAGGGCTCTTCTTCTCTTCCCTTGGGTTAGACCCTTTTGGGAGACTTCAATTCATCGGAAAAACTTATTTTCCATATATATATATACACTTATTTCTCATACATACAACAAAATTATAGGTTGTAAGTAGGTATACCAAACTTTTTATTGTAAATTAGCTTTTATCAACGTAACTTACGATACATTAGGTGTATCCCGATACAATTCATAAAATGATTAAAAAGAAATTTAAACCAGCTTTGAACTTCCACAAGGCTACCAGAGGCATCAGAAGCAACCACCTTCTAATTCAACACAAACCAGAGGACTTCCAGAATTCTTCAGGCTTGCGATGCTGAAAAGGGAAAACCAGATGTTATGTACAGTGGAAAAAAACAAATCTAAAAGTGCAAGTGATACATGAAATGAAAATAGTCTTAGCAAATGTGAATCATATTCATCTGGTTGTGGTCCCATAGATATGAACAGATCCATAAAAATAAAAGCCTAGAGCCCGCCCATAATCTCTTCCCTCTATTGTTACAACTCGGCTCAACTGCATCCACTTAACCAGGTTCTAAAAGGCTCGCCAGGCGCTAGTCGGGCGGCCGGGCACCACCTCATGCCTAGGCCGATTAATCGGCGCCTAGACATTAGTCGGATTTTACATTTTTTATGTTCTTTTAAAATTTTGTCCTACCCCCTCCCAAGTTTTGAGAGCAAGGTTCAAGGTTCAAATAAAACTAGCCGGTTAATTCCCTGCCTAGCCAATTAATCTAGGCGCCTAGCCGATTAATCGTCCGCTTCACCTCGCCTAATCCGCCTCGCCGATTAATTGCCGATTAATCAGCGCGGCGCCTAGATCACCGCCTAGGCAAGACGGCTGGGTACCGCCTAGTACCTATTAGAACACTAGGTCACTACTGAGAGAAACCCTACACTACTACAGAATAGAAATGTTTCTTTGAGACAAACATTGGGTTTGGTCACGTCTAAATATTGCCGAAGGTTAGATTTGACCCAATCTTATCCTTCCCAATATTCACAATTGATAGAGACATACATTGCGTTATACTGTTCTATATTTTCAGGGAAACATTGATAAGTATGAGGCTATGAGCACATTCCCATGTGCAAGCTTATTTCCTTCAACCAACATACTATAACACCTTCTTGTTAGTCATTTTAGGGCAGGTTTTCCGTTAGATAAAATGAGGTGATTTTATCACCCTTTCACCTCATTTGATAAAATGAGGCATTTGGTAAAATGAGTCCACTGTAGAAGAGGGAAGGACAGAAGAGAAAATTACAGTTTTGCCCCCGGATTTATTTGAAATGTTCATTTTTATTATATATGGTGGGTGGGGCCCCTTAAAGAAAAGGAAGGGCAAAATGGTAAATGATGTATTGGGTGGTGATTTTATCACACTTAGATTTTATCATGGTAAATGATGTATTGGGTGGTGATTTTATCACACTTAGATTTTATCTAATCGGAAAGAGAGTGATTTTATCAAGTGCGTGATTTTATGGGATTTCCCATAAAATCTAACGGAAAACTCGGCTTTAGGAGGAGGAAAAATACCTGGTTTTACCCCAAAAAAAAAAATACCTGGTTGGTGCAGGTTTTTGTGATACACCAGACAAAACAAAATTTGAAAATGCCGTAATGCAAATTGTATTATGCATCACGGAGAGGGTGGATCAAAACATCGGTCAGGTAAAATTGCAAAATTCAAAATCAAAAGAGAAAGATGGAGTGGACGATGTTTGATAGGAAGTGGTTTCTGTTATTTCTACACTATGTCATACTGTTCATACATGAAAAATACGGAAGGGAGTTTGTGTACCAATATCTGCCATAAAAGTCCAATTACACTACTTTCTCTGGTGAAAATCTTATAACTTAGGTTGGTTAATTGTTAGGATAGAAATTAAACATGACAGATAAAAGAGTGACAATATGAGGGGAGTTGGCGTAACAGTACTCAGTCATGCTATTTTCAGAAAGAATGCATCACAATTATAACATTAAGACAAGATAATGTATGAGTAACAAAGATAGCTAGGGCTATTATGTATATCTCCTGAAAAATGAATTTGGCATTGTGTTATGTAAACAGTTACAGGAAATTTCACCTTGGAAATTGGCATCTTTGTTCTGATTGCATCAATCAATGAAAAATCGATATCTGCCACAGTAATACCCGTTGACAGCCGATCTGAAACAGGAAAATAAAGGTGAACGCGAGAGAAGAGGGTTTGCTAAAGTTGGCTCATTCACATCATGAATGTGTCACAAAGAGCATTTGGCACAGAAAATTGCTTAGCATATACTCCAGCTGATGTGCAGATCTAAAAGAAGCACAAAGTTCCACCTCCCTGTTAATAGAAAGAGACTTTTCTTCTAAGCAGAGACAATAGCAAACCATCTTCTCTGCCAGAGTGTTAACTGTGGTGATATTTGATTGACCATTGACTCTATTAGATCAAGTCCTAAATTAATGAGGATCACGTCTGCCATTATTATTTGGTAGCTAAATGCAGTGGAAACAAGAAAAAACATTAAAACCAGCTTGCATAAGATTGACCCATCTGTATGTAGTCGTAAAAAATTAGTATAATAATAGAAGTTATATAGAGTCAATGTATTCATGGAAAATCCCCCCATGATGGAGTTTATTACAACTTTTTGGCTGATAGAGGGATCAAATGGTATTAGCTCATTTGTTGGTAGCTTGGAGGACAAAAAGAATGACTATTGCTTTGCAACTGGCTGTTTTTGGAGCAGCAAAGGAAAGTCGTAGAGATATTTCAAGAAACAATAGGTTGTGTTCCAACCAGCCCATAGAAGTATGACAACAATTGACATTTGACACCCTCTACAGGGCATTTGAGCATATTTCCTCTCCCCTGTCATCGGTTGAGCCTGCTTGCGCATCCTCGCATCCTCTCTTAAGATCCAGTACCAAAGGCAGTAGGAGTATCCGGCCATTTCCTGTAGAACAAGTATGCTGTCTTCTCCTTTCTTTCTGAGGAAGGCTAAGGCCTGCTGTTACGTCACTGACTGCTGTTTGTTCTCTTACGAGTGAATGGCTCAGGCTTTAGGGCTCCTCACTAGGAAGTATCATCCCCTCTAAAAGTAGAGCTAAGGCAAGTAATTAAGGCTGGTTTATCGATCCGAACCAACGCTGCTTCCTCTCCTATCTTTGCTTCTCTTGCACCTGCTGCTTACTCTATAGAAAGGACTGGGTTTCATTCAATATGGGAATGAAACTACATTAGTGCGGAGACAGTAAAAAGATCAGGTTAGACTAGGCGAAGAGATATTTCAAGAAACAATAGGTTGTGTTCCAACCACCCCATAGAAGTTTCTCAATCCTAACTCTCCCTCAGGGCATGCCATGTTTTAAAGGTAAACTACTTGTATTCTATTGGGTGACTGTGGGTGTGAGGAGTGGGAAGAGTACTTGGGGTGTCCCTGTGAGAATATGGCGGGCGCTACAAAGGCTCGAGACCACCAGAGGTGGAGGAGGAGAGCTCGGGGCAACCTGAGAGAGAGAGAGAGAGAGAGAGAGAGAGAGAGAGGAGTGGCAGTGTAGAGCAATGAACCAGAGAGCAAGTGCGGTAGGTAGCTATTGAATGTCTGTCTTGAGTTAACCATCAACTCCTCTTTATATAAGAGCCATGAGCCTTGGAGGAGGAAGCGTGCCTCTCCTCATTAATGTGCTAGGGTACGGGTTTTCTCTTTGAGTGTTATAATCAGAACAGTTCTGTATCATGGAATAGTTGGGTGATATATGGAGGCTTGTGTCATGGCTAGATGGTAGATATTATGTAGGCTCCCATGTATTAGCTTGTCTATGGCCAGTCCAGGTGGAGCTCACCTCGAGGAGGTGAGTCTTGACAATCCCTTTACTCTAGCCTCCAAAACACAAACCTCCATAGGTCCCAATAGGTACCCAGGCCCTGATCCCGACCTAGGGTCTTGTATAGAGTTGTCAGGCTTGTGAGAGCCTAATTAAACGTATGGATGATAGGAGATGCCTTGGGCATATCATAAGGTGTCGTGCTGATGTGTGTTGGAGACTCCATGGAGGAGTACCTCGGAGAGGGCACCTCGGACAAGATTTGATAGGAGGTTAAATGTGGATGTTTAAGCTCCCCAACCTCACTTTGTTAAGTCCCATTTTCCTGCTACTTGGATATTTATACACGTTATTCGCATTTCAGGTAATGGAAGCCGATCGTGTTGATTTGGAGCTAAATGGCTTGAGTTATAACATGTTGATGGAAACCGCGAGTAATGGAAGAAGTCTTGGAGGCAAGATGGCAGTGAGCAAGGAGTGAAGGGTGAGGCCTGGAGGCAAAACAAAAACAACATCCAACCGGTTGCATCTCGCCCCGACTGGACAAGCTAAGATTCAAGCTCTCTGCCTCATTTTCCAAGCCATCTGTCCAGTGCATCCAACCGGACAAGATTTGGTCCAACTGGACAAGCCAAAATCCAGCTCGGGGATGATTTTTGCAAGCCATGTGTCCAATCCATCCAACCGGACGAGCCGACTTATTCCACTGGACGAGATTAGCCGACTTCAGCCAATTTCTTTGACTGTTCGGGAAATGAAAGGGCAACTTCGTTCCTAAGCATATAAAAGCTTTTGGGGGGCCACTTTTGGACAGACAACTTGGCCTTAGAGCTACTTAGGAATACTTAAAGGTTAAGCAAAGCAAAGGAGGAGATTGAAGAAAGCATGGAGTCTGATCAAAACTACTAGAAGTTTCCTCCTTCCATGGCTGGCTAATCTCCTAGTCTAGGGTGAGATGAAGGTTTACTTCCAAGTAGCATGAATTTTGTATTGGTTTAAGATTATTCATTTGAACTTTGGTTGTATGACTATGCTTTTATTTTATATGAATGGTTTGAATAGTTCCTATTTCATCCATCAATTGTGTTTGTATTCTAGATTCCAAACACCTTCATACAACCATGTGCGTTATTGATTCTTGAAATTGGTTGAGATAGGATATGCTTGGCAAGACAAGGTGTGCTATTAGACGGGTTGTACTTAGATACAGCTTGTGCTAGTACGACAATTTGTACTACACTAAGATATCTTATGCCAATCGATCATTCAAGACCATTTTGTGTTGCTTTGAAAGGATAGTTCTTAACCAAGCAAAAATCATGTTATGAGGAGGAAACCGGATTCAATACTCTAGACCTTTTCCCATTTGTTTTACAAAATCAGATTTTCTTTTTGCTTTCTTAGTTTTAAATACATAACCAAACTCGAATTTCGTTCTCGAATTGAAGTAGAAACTAGTTGAAGCTGATTCAAATACGTACTCTTGAGAAAAGATATGAAGATAAAGAAAGTTTTCCAGACAACAAATAGTACAAAAAATACGATAGAAAGAGTAGACACTAGTTACATATTAATATAACTATTGGCACATAAATTTCAACTAAGTTTTGACGTTCATTGTCAAGATCTTATATTAGGCTTATGAATTAAATGGCATGAAAAAGAACATGTGGCAATGTTAACCCAGCAAGCCCGCATATCAACGAATATGTGTTGAGCCTGCAGAATATCGAGTTATGTTGATCCAACAAGCCCGCGAATCAACTAACATATGTTGAGTCTACTGAATATTAAGAGCCTGTGAATCAACGAATATGTTGAGCCCGCGAACCAACGAATATGTTGGTCCGCAAAATATTAAATATGTTGGGCCCGACAAAATCAAGTATGGGTCAACGTGGTCTCATATCAAATAGAGCGTAGACCCCAAGAAATACTTCTGTGGAAATAGAAAAATATTCCAAGGTGGATGCCATCAGATGGAACCACCATTTGAAGTCAAATAGAGGAGGGAGATGGGATGAGATATCATCCTGATCCCTAACAACAATTCAAAATTCAAATATGAATTAATGGCCAGGTATCTGGTGTTTAGGACGCTCTATAAATAAGAGGTCCATCATCAAAGGAAAGAACCCTCTTCCATTCAACGGAGAAATTATACAGAGAGAGAAAGTAAGAAGAAAGCACAATGGAGGAAAGCAAAAGATACACACCGCTCAAGCAACTTACATCCTTCAACCTGCAATCCTCAACAAGCCTCGAAGATCAGTCAGTGTCAGCTTCAACGAGTGATAGGTAAAGGGTTCCAATCCCTAATGTATTCTTTAATTTATTATTGATGTAAACCAAGGGCCTTAAACCCAAATATCAATAAAATAAATTTGTTCCCTCATCTTCTCTTATATTTAATCTGTTAATTTTTATTCTTCAATAATCGTAGGTTTTGCTTTCATAGACATAGTATGTAATTAACGATTTGGATCCCCAAATCGGAAATAGGAGCCTGCAAACAAATAATCAACACTGTTTGCATAAATAGTGGATATATGGGATACGGATTTCAAATCATACTTCGAAATATTTTACGGTTCAAAATTTGTGTCTACAATAACGTAGTCTCTTTCAAACCAAATCAGATTCAGAATTTTATCAATAGAGAGACTGAGAGACCATGTAATGCAGATTGAATTACAAAGGTTAAAAACGTAATACAATTCAACAACACAAACTTATAGTTCACTTATTGACTCTCTAGAGCCACCAACATAGTTTCTAAAGTGTTAAAAAGGTAATACAAATTTTGAGACTCTCTAGAGCCACCAACATATTTTTGACTCTCTAAAGCTCGTTAGACAGTGATTTATAATTACAATTTTAAGTGCATCCTAAAGCAAAATTGCATAACCAAAAATTGTCACATCAGCTTTTAGTTATCCATTTAGAGATTGTTGAGGTTAGCAATGTCAAGTTCCACATTGGTGTATTTTTTGTCCACAATAAAAAACAACGGACCCCCCATCACTTTTTCAAACTTGGATAACCAAAAACTTGCCACAGCACTTTTTCAAAGTACAAAAAATAGTTTTAGAATCTGTTTTTTTAAATAATTTTTGAAAACATTTTTCAAAACAAAACAGTATTTCGAAAAACAAAAAACAATTTTTGAAATAACAGTTTTTTTTTTTTTTTTTGGAGCAAAAGAACAATTGTGCAAACACAATTTTTTTGTGCAAAAAGAGTTTTTGAAAAAACAATTTAACAAAAAAAAAATTATGAAAAAACAGTTTAAAGAAAACAGTTTTGAAAAACACAATTTTGAAAAAATAGTCTAAAAAATCAGTTTTTAAAAGAAATACAGTTTTCAAAAAAAAAAAAACAACTTTTTGAAAAATATAGTCAGTTTGTGAAAAAAAATATGGGAAATGCGAAGGGTGCAACATTGCACCCGTTAAGGGTACAAAAAAGTACACTTGTGGGTCCCACTTGTACTTTAATGTACGAATGTACTTTAAAAGTGTGTTTTAAAGTACAAGTGGGACCCGACAAGTGTACTTTTTGTACCCTTAACGGGTGTAATAGTGCACCCGTTAGCAAGACCCAAAATATAATCTTTTGAAAACATTGTTGAGAGAGGTAGAGAATGGAAGAGGGAGAGTTTTTGTGTAATGATGGGTGTAGTTGATTGACTGGATGTGGGGTCCACTAAATTTGGTTGTCGGCAAAAGATTGCTAGTTTTGGTTATCCAAGAGCCAAAATTTGGTTAGTTGCTAAGAGGTTGCTAAGTTTGGTTATTCCAATATAAGCACTTTTTTGAACAAACATTGCTAACCTTAGCAACCTTTTAGTTTTGGTTATGCTATTGAGGCTGCTCTAATAAGAGATACAAGGAACCACAAATGAAGCACCAAAATGTGAAGGGAAACAATTCTTACCAGGTAGCCGACCAACTACAGTCCCCCATGGATCAATTATTAAGGTGTCACCATAGCTTTCTCTTTTGTCATTATGCTTTCCAGCTTGTGCAGCAGCTATGACCTGTTTATGCATCTATAATTGTCATTTCCCAGAAAAACAACAATCCAAAGGAAAGCACACATGAATGCTGGCACAGAGGTAGTGCCTGGCATATACAAGAGATAAAAACGGTGGTCACAAGGCAAAAGTGTGCCACAGTGAGAGATTGGAAATGGCATTTGTCATGCTACTACATACAAATACGAGTTGTTCTCTTTTACTGCTTTTGAACCCAACAAAGGCCTTTGAAATATTCCTACAGGGAAATTTTTAGTATTCAAAGCTGCTACCTGACAACTGAAGCAGGGGCAGAGGATTGAATCACAAGTTCCCCAGCGAATTAATTTTCTTGTAGGAAATATACTCAATCTTAATTGCTAACCTTGGAGTATAAACCACTAGGAATATCAACAGAACAACTACGGAGAAGCAATAAGTGTCAGGTTCAAAGTACCAGCTCCATGAGCACAAATTTTTAGTTGCTAGTTGGCTCATTATTTGATTAGTTGATACTTCAAAATGGATACCAATGTTATGGTAAGCAAGTAAAGCAACTTGTTTGACTTGCTTGCCCATGGCAATAGGGTCATGGATCAGTAGAAGGCATTACTACATCGCTGTAGGTTCATTGGTCAAAGGAAACTTAGTTCAATGGTCTAGAAATGTTATGTCATAATACAGAGAATTAAGCAGATTTATGGGATCAAAATCTACAATAAAAATCAAACACGTAATGTCTTGTGAAAAACTAATCAAGCATAATACTCTTCATGAATAATGAATTAATGATACAAACAAGAGGAGATGATCGAAATTTCATACATAACATTGAGTTTCTATGGCACGCGCGCGAAGAAGAATTTCCCAGTGTGCCTGACCAGTTACTTTTGTGAAAGCTGCGGGTATCAACAATACCTACCGATTGACAATCAGTTAATATTAGGCACAATAGAAAGAACCCTTACTGTATAAAGTGAGGAAGTTAGTTTGCTTGTACCTGTGCTTCATGATTGAACCTCAACTGTTGATAGAGCTCTGGGAATCTCAAATCATAGCAAACAGTCACACCCAAACGCCCAAAGGGGCTGTCTACCGCAACAATGTCTTTCCCTAGAAAACGTGACCTCTTTGAATTGCTCAAATGGTAGACAAAAGTTATGCCGGTCAATTATATTTAAGTGATTATTTTACCTGGAGAAACACATACGTGTCAATGTAATCAACCAAGAAAATCAATAAAAACAAAATCCACACATTGGTACTACCCACATGCTCATTTCATTGGTCCATACTAGTACTGGACATCTTAAACTCAGAGAGGTATCAATAAGTTTCAGTGGTCTAAGAAAACCAAAGCATCAGAACATCTTTATCTTAGCAATCATGCTGTAGTTAAGCATAGGAAGGAGGATTTGACATTTAGTGCATAATGACTTCATCCATAGGTTCATCTTGTCCAAGAGGTGTGAAAGCAAACCACGGAAATAGGTTATATGTATCACATGCATGGTGCAGAAAACCAAATTAACTGGTTTTTATTTTCATTTATGTTCTGAAACAAAGGAGGATTTCCGAGGAGGAATAAATTCATCAATCCAGCGGGGCATATGAGCTATACCAGTGAATTAGTGCATAGTGCATACCTGCTTCTGTAAAGCTGCTCTCCTTGAATACCATACCGCCAGGAACATCAACATCAAACCTTCAGAAATAACCAAAAATAGCTCTTGAATATAATGTCAATTGAACTATATACGAGAAGCACAAAGCAACCCAGCTCTGATGAACATGATTTTACAAGCCAAAGCAAGCATGTTTGTGTGCTAAAATTTCATTTACACCAGAATGGAAAGAAAATCAGTTGTGAAAAAGTTTAAAACTGAATATCCAATGTCTTACAAGAACATTTTTGAATATGTGCTCCTAATATTCCCGGCATCATCAATTAAAACATGGGTGTTACGCAAGTGCGAGTCGTCGGATCCTTTTTCTTGGAATCCTCCGAGTGACAACCAAATCCTCGACTCCCTGCAAATTATGGAAGCTTGTGTATTATTATTAGAAGTCTAACATCAATTCAATGTACTCATAACCGAACCAGTCATAGTGAGAAAAATCCCAGCCCTCAACGAAAATGACAGACAAGAAGGCAACATTCATAATAGAAAGGTAAATTTACGAGTCTCACCTAGCAAGAGAACAATAACCTTTCATAGTAGATCCATCGAGAGGCTCTGCAATCTTAAGACTATCCCCATCCTTGGCACCCACATAAGAGAAATTTTCAGGAAAACACAGCAGCTTTGCCCCTGCAGCAGATGCTTCCTATGCAGGTACAATTTCAATAATCAGATTAGGAAATTCTTCTAAACAGTAGACGAGCAATATATGATCAGCCACATACAAATTTTAGTACATATTACATACGTATTTGAAACAACATCAAAGACTTGATTGTAGTACCTAAACTATGAGAATTCAGAACAAGTGAGATGCAGATGCCTGTAAATAAACAATTTGGGCACTTGGCCCGCACGCACAGTGGCACAAACTCTTGTTAGACTCCATAATTGCTCGAAAGCTGGAGAAAGAGACTAGATTATCGAAACTTTTATTCACACTGTTTAAATGCTCCAGAATTTTATTTGATGCTATATGAAACAAGATCAAGAGCTGATTACACTACCTACACTATAAGAATTCAGAATAAACAAATTGGACACTTGGCCAAGAGCATACGCGCACACAGAGTGGCTCAAACTCTTGTTTGACTAATTGGTTTCTAAAATTGCTCAAAAAAGTGGAGAAAAAGCAAGGTCGAACTAAATTGCCGTAACTTTACTCGCAGTATTTCCATGTATTAGAATTCACTCAATTGATGCGTCGTTGATTTTCTTTTTAATTCCATTTTTTTCGAATAACATAGATTCATCCCACTGCTGGAACCTTCCATCTTAGATTCCAAAAAAAAGATCATAAAATCAATGAGAGAGACTCGGAGTACCTTGACAAGGCGAGAGCACGTGGCGAAATTGGCGGCTAGGTCGTTGATGGATGTCATTTGAGCGGCGGCGACTCGGACTGAATTGGCCATGGGAGACTCGCCGGCGGCGAAGGCGCGTACCTGTAGAGAACTGGAACGGGGATATACTTGTGTTGCACTGGTGGATTTTGGGCTCAAGCTCGTTAGAAGGCGAGGGATGTTTGGTGGTAAATAGAGACAAAAGTCCATTCGTGTTAAACTTGGAAACTGCAACACTAGTTTTGTTTCCAATAATGCTAGACACACAACCACCTTACACTACCAATACACAACCAAGTGCAAAACGACAGTTGTTTTGCACTTCAAAAACAAAAAGGCCTGAATTCCATTCGGCCTCTCCTCTCTTTCATTCAAAACACGCGGGCTTTTCTTCTCTTTCTTCACAGCAGATCGCTTTCGTCTCCGATCACCACCACGATTTCCACCTCCAACGTCAACCACAGCCCAACCCCACCAGTGACTTTCCACGTCTGCCGACCGGCACCGTTTCTAGGCTCTTTCTATCGAGCGCTTCGAACAGACACACTACCAAGGTAGGTCTCTCTCTCTCCAGCACCGGCCCTGGCCTAAAGCGGGAGGTGCGGCCGCTTTAGGCCCAAAAAATTAAGCAAAAATTAAGGGTCCACTCTAAGATAAGAAACTTATACTATATATATTTGTTTTCCCGAAACATAACACAAGCTTGGTTTCCGCCTCCCTGGTCAGTGCGTGATCATTGAAACCAAGAGGTCCATGGTTCAAAACTTGTTGATTCTTTTTGGCAGAATTTCCTTTTTCTTGTTTTTTCTATTTACTCCTATTAATCTAGTATTAGTCTTTTCTATTCTTTTTTCTTATTTTTCTATTAGATTAAAAATGTTAACTTTTTTCTATTGTACTCCTATTAATCTATTAGTCTTTTATATCCTTTTTTTCAATTAGATAAAAAATGTTAATGAATTCTCTTCTTGTTATAAATATTACTCCTACTATTTTACAAATAAAGTTAACAATGTGGTTAGTTTAAAAATGAGCGGGACTTGTTATGTTTGATTCATTTTGTCAGAATGGTGTGAAAAAATTTAAAAATTTGTTTAGTTAAGTTACGAAGTTAAAATACCATGTTTATTATTTTTTAAATGTGTTAGTCACCTATATTGAATATTTTGGGAAAAAAATAAGGGGCCTATTTATTAAAATTCGCTTTAGGCCTTTGTAATCTCAGGGCCGACCTTCTCTCTCTCTCTCTCTCTCTCTCTCTCTCTCTCTCTCTCTCTCTCTCTCTCTTTCTCTTTCTCTCTCTCTCTCCTACAATTTCAATGCGTTTATGAGAGAGATGAGAGACTCTTGTTATAAAACTTGTTTTCAATCCATCTCTTATTCCAACTATGGGGCAAATTTCAATGCGTTTATCTGCCCTTTTTCGTTTATTATATACTAACACTTTCTACTTTGAAAAGGGCCCACACCAAGATTCGGATCTGTTATGATAACTCGTCAACGTCACCTAAAGCTCGTCGGCATGACAATATGTGCAATCTATTTAATGAGGTTGCCGAATTAGCGGAAGATTCAGATGAGAAGTATGATTTGGTGATGACACAGGTACGCGAGCTAAAACAAGAGTTGATAGAAGCTTCGGTTATTTGTGAACGTAATGTGGTTTGTGAAACTAATGAGGTTTCACTTGGAGATAGAGTTCCACTTGGAGATGGAGTTCCACCGTCCAAACAAAGCACGAACATACTTGACCCGGAAGGTCTTCGACGAAGAGGGAGACCGCCTTGCAAAAGAAAGCAAGGTGCTGTAGAAAAAGCTGTTAAGAAGAAAAAAGAAAGAATAAAGAAGATAATTTCCAAGGAAAAAGCCAAGGTATAATTTTTTTTTTATCTTTGTTGCTTATCTAGTGATTTATGGTCTGTTGCTTATCTAGTTAATATGGACACATTGAAATCAATTGCGTAGTAATTATATTATTGTATAATTTCAGGAGGTTGGGGAGATTGCGGTTGGCCATGGGTTTGGGACACAAGAGAGTGTTGCGAATGTAAATGTAAGGAATTTTATTTACAATTGGTCAATTTCATGTTCATGTAAAAGTTATTGATAATATCTTTTTGTTGTTGGGCAGGTTCACCCAAGCTATATGGGCCAATCAATGTGGCCTAACTTGATGCCCCATAACATGGGACCATGTCACGACCTCATTTTCACAAACATAAATACATAATTGTCCACGTAGGACGGTCAAATTGTCATACATCAATACTTTGAAAAGTCAGAGTCAAGCGGAAATTTAATCAAAGTTTTACACTCCCCGGGTACCCGTACCCGTATCCAAATACATAATTGCAAAATAAAGTGTTATTACATCACATGAA